>CATIWM010170270.1:0-10177 GCA_949671775.1 Mallotus repandus
ATAAATTAGTATAAATTATTAATGAACTTCTACGTGTTTATTTTCAATTGTTTATTGATAATGAAGTTGTATATAATGATCAATAAATTTACAAGATTAAACAAGTGAACTTGTTGGTTTTAAAGGTCAAATGAATTTACAGGCGAAGTTTAATGAATATTTAGGTGTAGGTCAATGAATATTCATGTTTTATGTAACTAGCTGTGTTAAAAAGAATCTATAGAATGAACTTTTGTATATGAACATCAATAAAAATTTGATAAACTATTGTAAACTATTAATAAAGTGTGCATTAAATAAAGTTCATATAATAAACCAAAGTATTTTAAGCATAAACTTATAGTGGTTGTTCATTACTAAAAGTAAATACAAAAGATAACAAACTAGTGATAGTGCTAGTCACTATCACTACTTGATGAATTAAAGGACAAATATTTTCCAGTTGCTACTTTTTTTGCTCTCATTTCTTGTACTATTTTTTCTACTTGTTTAAGTTTTTCTTCCAATATCTTCACTCTGTCTCCATACTTGAATTTTTAGGCAGTTGGTGTCCATTCAAGCATTGCAGTTAACATGTAATCATCTAGGCTATGGTGTGGATTTAACCTGAATTTGCTTGGTTCCTGAACTGGGAAAACTTTGATGCTTGAAGGTAGATATTCTAGTTTTGGGTTGTCTGCTGTCTTGAAATCTTTACATTTTTCTGTTATATGATCAAACGTACCACAAAACCAATATATATTAGGTAGTCTTTCATACTTAAAAGATACTTATTCCTTCTCTACCTAATCCGTATCTTCTCCAATATAGAAGCCACGGGGCAAAGGTTTAGTCAAGTCTACTTTCACTTTAATTCTTATAGCAGGTATTCTTAGCTCATCCATAAATGTAAAATTCTTAGTTGAAACAATTATGGCAAAGAATTCGTTTGCAATATCAAGAGCATTTTCACAGTGGATTAGCTGAGTAGCCAAACCCCAAACTTGCACCCAAAAGTTCTTATATTTAAAAATTCCCTCAAGTGTTTTTTCTGGCTCCCTCCTTTTCACTATGAATAAGGATGCACCTATTTGCCATGGAGTCCTATTCAGTGCATAACGTATATCAGATGCCATTTTCGATTTCAATTATGTTGATAATTATAAAGCTACTCCAATGCCATACCTCATTTAGGAATGTCACTAGCATTGAGGCAGTGTAGGGTATATGAGTGAATATTTTGCCAAGCAAAGGTTCCAGGTTTTCATTAGTCTTCTGCTTTGGATTAGCCTCAGATGGTCCTGCTTCCATTATTCTCTTCATATTGATATATAGTTGAACCTACAGTAGATAAATAATGAATCTTTAGAGATAAAGTAATGAACCTTTTCTACTATTGAATCTAAAAAATGAATATGTAGGTAAAGTTCAATGAATCTTTTAGGTGATGAGCAATGAATTTTTAGTTAAATGTGCAGTTAAATGTCAGTTTTCAGTCAATGAACATGGGAGTAAAGGTCCGTGAATCTTTATCATTTAATTAATAAGCCTATATAACTACATCGTGCAAAAAGATGTTTGTCACAGAATTGTGCATAAAAAAATAATAGAAGCATATACGTAGCATATGAATGAAAAATAGAAGCATATGAAAGTCATTTAACATTCAAGTAAAAGTCCATGATTTTTTTTCATTTAAATGATGAATCTATATGAATGAAAAATAAAAGCATATATGAAGAAGCAAAAAGATGTTTATCAAAGTATGAAGCAAGCATGTAAGTAACGCAAAATATTAAGAAGATGTTCATCATAGTTCGAAGCGAAAGATCTGTAAAAGAAATAGGATTTTGTTTACTTACAGTAGAAAAAATGAGATTCGAAGTTGTAGAGATGAAATGATGATTCTTTTGCCGTTAAGACACTCCAGAGAGGAACGAAAGAGCGAGCTTCGTGATGGATGCAGAGAGCGAGAGAATAAGAAAATGAGAGAGATGAACGAGAGAGATGTAGAGAACGAGGTTCTTCGTGAAGTGACAGGTTATAGATGCAGAGAGTCGTGTATCATGTAAAGAGCGAGAGACGTTGCGTTGCGTGTTAACTGCCGTTAACGTGATGTTCAAAAGAGAAGCACGCTTCTTTATTTGGCACATGTGATGACCTTGGTCCATGTTGCAATATGGACAGAGTCCATGGTATAACAATTGCCTAGTGACCAACTAATATGATTTGGGCCTGAGTGGATCTGGTAAATAGGCCGATTAAATCCCGCCCGGCCCACACAAGGCCTGCCACAATTTAATGTCCGTCTTCTAGAGCGGGAAATCCAAAATTCGAAAAGCAAGGAATCCGAGAAGATACAAAGAAGAAAGACTCGCACTGTCACCGCCGGTGACCTCACTTTCCTCCGCCGCCAAAAATGGAAGGCATCATATCAACGGCAATCTCAGAGCTAGAAGAAGTAATCCAAACGAACAACCCTACACAGCATCTCTCTCTCTCAACTCTGCAAAATCTTCAATCTCTCTTAGACGCAAATGACCCACAATTATTCGATCAATTCCTCCTCGATGTTTCCACCAAATCAATTTCCCTTTCCTCTCTGCTATCTCCACTGACCTCTGCAATGGATTCTGGCCCAACACATATCTCTCTTTTGTCCTCAAAATCTTACCTTTCTCTTCTCTTATCCCCAAATTCCCCTGTTTTTACCCTTTTTACCCCTATCTCTTTTCTCTCTCTCCTCCGCTCCATCCGCCGCTCTCTCAAACCATCTCCACTAGCTTCATCGGACTCCAGCGGTGGCACACGTGTAAGGAAAAGGAAGGGGCGAGCATTGTCAAGAAAGAAGAATAGCAGCAACCATAGGGAAAGTGATAGTGATAAAGAAGATGATGGTAGTTTTGATGTGAGATTGTTTCTTTGTGTTCTGGAAAAATTAGGGTTAGCATTGGATTTGATTCATTTGAATAGGTTTCCAGATAGTTTAAGATCTTTGATTCATACTGTAGTGGAAATTCCGGTTTCGGCATTGGAGATGGGAGGCAATTTGTTTAATTTTAACAGATTGGTAGATTTATGCTCGATAATTTTGCGTCAAGTTTTGAAATCTGAGCACGGGGAGGAAGGCCAGACGGCTGCTGAAGTGCTGAAATCATTAACGCCTTTGATTTTAGCTGTTAAATCGCAGGCAAGGAGTTTTGCATTGGAGTTTGTGAAGGGTTCAATAATGTCCTTGGGTAAAAAGAATGAGAGAATTAAAGCAGCTGTTCTGAATTTGCCTCGTTATTTAGCACAGAAGGCACCAGAGAAGGCAGAGGGTAGAGGGGTAGCTGTGGAGGCTATATTGGAAATTGTTAAATGCATGGAGTTAAATGATCAAGTTGGGTTCGTGAATTATGTTGTGAGAATCGCACAAGGGAAAGCTAGTCTTAGGCTTTTAGGTGTGGATTTGATTTTGAATTTGATGATGTTGTTGAAAGATCCATTTGGAGTGGATTTGAATAGCCAAGTAAAGGATTCCTGGGGATTTGATTGCTTGGAGGCCTTAATTCAGCGTTGTTCCGATTCAAGTGCTGGAATTCGAGCTCGTGCATTGTCTAATTTAGCTCAGTTGGTAGGGTTTTTGTTGAGTTATGAGAAGAATTGCGCTGTTTTGAAGCAAGTATTGGGTTTAGGAGAAGTGGGTGGAGAAAGAATTGAAGATAGGATAAACGAGCTTTTGAGGAAAAGGTGTATGGATGAGAAGGCAAATGTTAGGAGAGCTGCACTTGTTTTGGTTAGCAGGTTGACTGCTCTTTTGAGTGGTAATTTTGATGGAATTGTACTTAAAACCATGGGAATGGCATGTTCTGATCCACTTGTAAGCATTCGTAAAGCTGCAATTTCTGCTCTTTCAGAGGTTAGTGTTTACTAACTTTCATCTGATGTCTCCTGATATTGTTACAATAACTTGTGTCATTGTTAATATATGTTGAAGGACCGCATAATTTAATTTAGTTTACCATATTTTATTATTTCAATTTTTTTATTGGATTTTGTATTGAAATGCAGACATTAAGGACATTCCCAAATGAAATAGTGATAACTGAGTGGCTACATTCTGTCCCACGGTTAGTAACTGATAATGAAACTAGCATCCAAGAAGAAAGCGAGAATTTATTCCTTGAGTTAGTACTGGACCACATTTCTAGAGCAGGGTCTCCTGGTAAACTAGACAGTGAATCCACCTTCTCTCATTTAGATATGAAGGGAAAAGATGCAGAAAGTGCTATTGAGTTGTTGTTCCCCGAAGGAGCATTGGTACTTTTGAAGGAAATCTGCAGTGGAGAGGTGATCCCTTGGGTGAGAAAAATCTGTGCAAACCTGGGCAAGAAGAAAAAATTGAAGTCCAAATTAGCCGCTGCACTACAAAGCATCATAAGGACTTCTGAATCTCTTTGGTTGATGCATTCCAAACCAATAGGAAAGTGGACTGCCCCTCCTGGTGCATGGTTTCTTTTATCAGAGGTGTCAGCTTACCTTGCAAAAGCAGTTGACTGGGAGTTTCTTCATCATCACTGGCAGCTCCTTGACAAGTTTGGAGCAGCATCTAAGCCTGAAAAATCGCTTGGCAAAGAAAATATGCATGAAGATCAAGAGGAATCAAACTCTGTTGCATGGGCTGGGGATCGTGTTTTCCTCCTACAAACAATCTCTAATGTTTCAGTGGAGCTACCTGCTGAATCTGCTGCAGATTTAGCTCATAATTTGCTCAAAAGAATTGAAGAGTTCAACATGCACTCAACAGAGGTATTTATAGTGTGTTCATCTGTATCTTAATTGGAGCAATGCTTCTTTTGTTTTCTTCTCTGAATTGGTTGGACACTTGCAGTCATTAGCATGGACTGTAATGGCAAAATGCAAAGCCACCTACTATTTAGTTAACTTGCATTGGCCTAGCATAATCAATCTTGATAGCTTTGAGTTCTTCATGGATATGATGCCTATCATCCAGTTCTCTTAGTAATCCAACATGCACCTGCTTTATATGTTTCTCATTTATCACGTTATACTACCTTTATGGTTTTGGATACAATTATACAATTAAGTTTTACTTGAACATATTACTCCTGGTTTGATATGATCACAGGAAGAAAGTAAGATTTCCTCTGGATGTATTCTTAAAGAAATTCTAGTAACTTGCATGTATTATTTGCTCTCATCTGGTTATCTTGGTGAAATGCAAGAACTTTAGACATTCTCTTTGTATGACATTATTCACATGTAACAGTTCAGTTACCTGTGACATTTGATGAAGTTCTTTGTTAACGTAAGCTCAGTGCAACGAAAGGGAAAAGAGTACCCTTGGCTGAAGAAATTCTAATAACTTGCATGTATTTTTTGTTCTCATCTGATTATCTTGGAGAAATGCAAGAACTTTGGATATTTCTCTTTGTATGACATAATTCACATGTAACAGTACAGTTACCTGTGATAGCATTTGGTGAAGTTCTTTGTTAATATAAGCTCAGTGCAACCGAAAAGAAAAAGATTATTCTTGGCTGAAAATATGATGCTAAATTGTGCTTGGTGACTAGAATTGGCCAGTGGCTGTTGGTACGTACAGCTTCTTCTTAGAATGAAATATATATTCATTTTATTCATTTGGTGTGTTGATGGTAGGTTAATGCTCACGTTAAAGCACTCAGAACATTGTGCAAAAGGAAGGCTTTGAATCCTGAAGAGGCTGATGCACTTGTCATGAAATGGGCGAAACAAGTTCTCTCTAAGGCCTGCAAAATGATTGAAAAGTACATTTCAGGGGATGCAGAAACAAATAACAGAAACAGTTTCTTCACACCCCCTACAAGAAGCACAAAGGGCAAGAGAGAATCTGCAACGTGCCAATTGCTGTCAGAAGTAGTAACGGCTGCTTACACCATTGGTTCTTTGGTTACTGTCTGTCCTTCGGCTGATGTCAGCACCATTATTCCTGTATTACACACCATCATTACTTCTGAAAATTCTGATCCAAAATTGAGTAAATTGCCAGGTCTTACAGTCTCTTTCAAACAGACAGCTCCCTCTTTGTACATTCAAGCATGGTTGACAATGGGCAAGATTTGCTTAGCAGATGGGAAACTTGCCAAGCGCTATATTCCCTTGTTTGTACAGGTTTGTTTGCTTCAACAAACATCTCCTAGTATTATATTGGAACTTCTGACAAGTGCTACTTTATGGTTCATACGGAGAATTGAAATTAGTGGAAGCTCCCTATGATTTGTGAAATCGCTGAATATTATTATAGCTGTTAAAGCATCATTTTTGTTTTCTCCTCTCCTCTTAATGCCATTTACTCTATATCCCCAACCCCCCTTCTTCAACTGAGTTTTCTCAGCATCATCATCTCATCTTAATGATTTTTTTTTTAAACGGCCTTTCAATCTGATTCAGGAGCTTGAAAAGAGTGATTGTGCAGCCCTCCGCAACAACCTTGTAGTTATGATGGCTGACTTCTGCGTCCGGTATACTGCTCTAGTTGATTGGTGAGGGCCTGTAAAGAATTAACTGAGACTTCCTGTTTCTTCAGTCCTTAATCAAAAAATTGGTGCTATCCTAACTAATTGGTTTTTTAAATTAACAGTTACATATCAAATATCACCAAGTGTCTCCGAGACCCGTGTGAACTTGTTAGAAGGCAGACGTTCATATTGCTCTCAAGATTGTTGCAGGTTTTCAGTGTTTCCCTTTCTTATACCTCCTGTGCAAGGAAGGCTTATCAGTGACTGAATATTTTCACTTTTGAATTTTTTTTCTCCTTTCAGAGGGACTATGTGAAGTGGAGAGGAGTTCTCTTCCTTCGTTTCCTTTTATCCCTTGTCGACGAGTCAGAAAAGATAAGGCAGCTATCTGATTTCCTCTTTAGCAATATTCTAAAAGGTCAATAGATTTTCATAACCCATCAGTTTTACATGGTAATGGATATTTGTGGGTTTTGAGTCATGCGTAGAAATTATGTGCAGTGAAAGCACCACTTCTAGCTTACAACAGTTTTGTGGAAGCCATATATGTTCTTAACGACTGCAATGCCCATAATGGACATAGTGGATCTAAGAATTTACGGAAAGAGAACCGGCTTTTTTCCATCAGGTAGGTGCACAGTATTCTGTTGCTGGAAGAAAAATCTTATGTAATTGGTGGTGATTTTTTTTTATCTAGTGTTCATTCTGTGCAGGGGTAGTGATGAAAGTTCACGGGCTAAACGAATGCACATCTATGTTTCCTTGCTGAAACAAATGGCGCCAGAACACATCTTGGCAACATTTGCAAAGTTGTGTGCTGAGATTCTTTCAGCTGCATCAGATGGCATGCTCAACATAGACGATATCACTGGGCAGGCTGTTCTGCAGGTGCTGATTCCATGCATTATTCTTGCACTTGTAGGAGAATTTTGAGCTGCAATCCATTATATTTAACGTGCTTGTGTGGATAAAAGAAACATACATATCATTTGAATGTGCTGTTATATCTGCATGAAATGGTGGCGAGACTTCTAATATTTTCATTGCACTGAGTTCCCTGGTGGAGATTTATCAAGTCTTTCATATGTATACAATATTAAAATCTTTTTGAATAACTGTGGAAGCAGGATGCTTTTCAAATTCTTGCCTGCAAAGAGATCCGAATTCCATCCGGGCGTGGATCACAGACCGATGCAGGGGAGATGGAGGAAGAAGGTGGAGATGGAGCCTCTGCAGCAGCTGCCAAAGGAAGGGCTGTAACTCAAGCAATCAGGAAGGGACTTATACAGAACACCATTCCCATATTTATAGAGCTTAAAAGGCTACTTGAAAGCAAGAACAGCCCCCTCATTGGTTCCCTCATGGAATGTCTCAGGATTCTTCTGAAGGACTACAAGAATGAGATTGACGACATATTAGTTGCTGATAAGCAACTGCAGAAAGAGCTGATTTATGACATGCAGAAATATGAGTCAACCAAGGCCAAAATATCAGCTGCTCAGGCTGTCGCCACAATGCAAAACCACAGTGGCTTTCTTTCTCCTGGTGCGTCTAATACGGCAGCCGGGACAACACATGGCCAGAATAAGTTCCCTGAGAGCTTGCATAGTGATTCAAGAGTTGCTTCAGCAATTGCAGATGCAGCTGTTGCTTCAGCAATTGCAGATGCAGCTGCCACAGCCAAAGCCCAGACTGTGCTTAAAGAAGTGAACAAGGGATCGTTGACACCACCACTTAGTGCCATCAGCGTGCCAAAACTCAAGTCAAACCAGGGTGCAAGCGGTGGTGCTCGACATGATCGTCCATTGGATGTATTGGAATCTCTGAGAAGGAGACAATCTTTCAATTCTGATGATGAAAGCTAATATCCATAGACATTTATTTTCCTACTCACAACCACGAAAGAAGTAATTAATCTGATATTGCAATTTGCAATTGGATTATACATCATGTACATAAAGTCTGTTAATTATGTAATAATGTGGAATATGAAATATATATATATTTTTTTATAAATTAGAGGTCAAAGGAAGGGATCGGATCTAATGCATAATCTCATCTTATAATGTTCATCATTTGAGTAAACAACTACTATTAAATGTAAATTAGTGTCAAGATCTAGCAATATTCAGGAAGGTTCAAAATGGCCATGGAAGCAGAAGCACCAATCATTGCAGACCTGGAAATGAACATTTTTTGCACCAGTGACAGTCCAAGAATTGAGGAGAATAAAATCATGCCCGTTAACTAGTGAAGGAGCACAAAAATTTTTTTAGTTATTTGCAGTAGAGGAATAATAGAGAAAGTTGTTATTTGTTTGTTACGTGGAAGTTGTTATTTTTGTCACAGCTGTCATTTGTCTTTTTGTATTAGGTGTGTTTTGTTGTTGAATTGGTAGAAACGGTTACCTTGGCTATATATATGGTCAGTTATCAGGTGTAATGAAAAGAAGGAAGAAAATCAATGAAGGAAACCAGTTCTGCTTTCTCTCATCTCTATTTCTCTTCTATTGTTAATTTTTATTAGGGTAAATTACAGATAAATACCTAGTGGTTTAAGTCCTAAGCATTTTTTGATATGTGGTTTGAATCCTAACAAAGTGGTACCTTGAACTTCGAACCGTTAGCAGAAAATCAAAAACCTACTAACACCCTAAATAAAGCTGACGTGACAAAGGGTAAATGTGTCTCTTCACCAAAAGCTGTGTCCAACTTGTTAAAAAAAGAGAGGGAAAAGCAATGTTTATTTTAGGCTCCAAAAGACATAACAAGTTTTGACCTTTTATTGAAAACATAACACATTTGACAAAAAAAAAAATTCACCTCGTTTTTCACCCATTTCTCACACACTCTTTTTTTTATTAAATATTATTCAAGACTGTAGCAGCCTCTTCTTCGTTTTCTTACATCTTCACCTACCTACACTCAACCAAAATTAACAATGCCAGAACAAAGTCCCAGTAATTCATCTTCCTCGCCACCTCCACCCCCTTTACCTTCACCATCACTGTCTTTGATTTGTGTTGTAACATCCCTATTTTCATCCATAATTAATATTATACGAATATATGCATCTTAGATTATTCCATTTGACTATGTGTATTTTACATGAATTGAATCTAGTTGACTTGTTTACATGAGTAACCTTAGGGACTAAATTGAGCTTTAGCATAGAAGGAGGATTAATTTGAACTTTTGCTTGATATTTGATTAAAAATATTATTATAATAATAATAATAATGATAATAATGATGATGATGATGATGATGATGATGATGATAATAATAATAATAATAATAATAATATAAGTTAGTGGTTAGTGATATTTATGTAAGGTAGGAAGAAAAAATAGAACTCTACTTGTCCAACTTAAGTCATATGTCTCTTAACATTAAATTAATTAATTAATTAAAATAAATAAGCAAATAAAAGGGGAAAAGAGGGCTGGAATCGTAGAAGAGGAAGAAAAAAAAAAGGAAGAGTAAAGGGAAGAAAAGGAAAAGAGAAGAAGAAGAAGGAAGAAAAGGGGAAAATTCTAGGGTTCCTAATTTTGGCTAAGGTAAGTAATTTTATCTTAATTTCATACATAATTATTCCTTCTTAATATTTTTATCATGATGATTAGAAGGAATTAAAACTAAAAATAGGTTAATTGAAGATGAATTAAAAAAGGGAAATAGGTTAATTGATGTAGAA
>CATIWM010170289.1:0-23888 GCA_949671775.1 Mallotus repandus
TCAAATGAGGCCTAACTGTTTACTAGTTTTGAAAATTAGTGGGTTGTGCTTTTGAATAACTGGGGATCTTTGTCCTTTGCATTAATTGAAGCATCATAAAGACCAATTTTTGCTAAGATGATGACAGGTTAATTTACCTTATCTTAAGCCTTTCATAGAAAATAGGCTATATATATATATATTGCAATGCTTATCTGCCTCTCTATTTTGTCTATACGTTGATTGTTTATTGTCTTTTTGCATTCTATTTGAAATTATTATGCAAGCTGGAAAGTTATTTTAAATTGATTTGATGGAAAACTGTTAAGCGATGTAAGTATGTAGATATTGTGGTATGTTGAGGCCTTTCTGTTACCTCTGGGCAGTTGTTCCTGCTGCTGGATTTGTGGCTCTAAAAGTCACAAAGCTGATACCTGTCCACACAAAAATAAGAGGAGAAAATATCTCTGAAGATGAGAGTCTAGTTTATGAGCTAATAGATGAAAATGAATATTCTGATATAGACTAGGATATAGATTCAATATATGAAGTAGTTTTTGAATATGAAACTGACTATGATGAATCTGATTTATGGACAGCTCAAATTTTCATGATGTCAGCAGAAGCTGAAGCTACTATAGATGATGAGCTAGTCCCTTTGGACAATGCTTTGTTACATAAAGAGTCCTTCCAATATGAGGATCCATCTAAAAGTTGTTCAAAATGGAAACTGCCTAAGGTAGACATCAGCTCCATATATAGTAAGTTGAGGTTCAATTTCGAATCAATATTAGATGTTTCCCAATTTGAGTCAACCGCTCAGGTTTCTAGCACAGAGTTGAAAACGTTGGATGTGCCCCTCATTAGTGTCACCAAAATTAGAGAAATGATCAATAAGTCCAAAAGAGAGTATCATTACATCCATATGGGATTTGTACAAGTTAGGTTGGTACCTTTGTTCAACCTTCCAGCAAACAGTCTTGTGATAGCAGCAATCCTAGACAAAAGCTCAATAAAATTTAAGGATTCACTGATATCAGGTGTCCAAACTAACTTGGCAAATGGCCCAGTCTGGTTTCAAGTCCGTCCAAATTATATGATGTCTTTGAGTGATAAATGGTTGGAAAATTCCTTAACCTTAAGAATAAAGTCAACAAAATTTAACACATTAAATTCCCAAGCCAAATATTTGGCGTATCACACTAGGATAGTGTTCAAACTTACAAAAACTACTATAAATCCTAGAGTGAGGAACATTTCTAGAGTAACAGAATTGTTCGAAAAAAGGTCAGATAACTCCAAGCAATTCCATAGGAAAGAAATAAATCCTTATAAGTTAACTTGGCAGAAAAGTTGGGTTCTCACAGAACCACTGGAGTCTTCTTGGCAAATAGGGTCTTCTCAAATTACCCAAAAAGGGAAAGACGTTATCCTCAATCTAGAAGAGCCTATAAGAGAGTTTAGAATCTCTGATCCTATGATAAAAAGGACTATATCCTCCAGGTCATCTTTTGGTTCTAACCCACTATATCAACCCCCTAGAAGATCTGCAGAAATTTCTAGAACACCAATAGAAATTCCTAGAGTATCCTTAGAGATACCCAGAACCTCATCAAGGGAAGATGATAGTCAATCGTTAGGCACTCGAAGAGTAATTGGGTTCAAAGAAATTAGAATACCCATTTATGCAGAAGATGAGGAAAACTAAGAAGAAAGTGTGAGGGTAAAAAGACATGCTACATTGACCCCTGAAATGGTGAAAGAAATCCAAAAAGTTGATCAACAAATATCAATTCCTTTTCAAGAAATTTGGGACTTGCTAAAGAACATGACAAAGAAAATGACCTGAATTGGGACTTGCCTGTGTACAACTCTCAAATGGAGTGACTAGTGATGTGATCCATGATGCAAGCCGCAGCATGGAAGAATTAAAGCATATCTTGTAACTTTATCTCGAAATAATAATGTGTTTTATTTTGAGAGGATAGTATTAGAATTCTTATCTCTCTAGATTCTATATGGATACAAAGAGATAAGATTTCTTTGTATTGTTGTACTTAAAGATAATGGGAAAACAGGACTAGAGATACATGTTTTCTGTATCAGTGTGATTTAATAATTTCATCTTTTGAGCTGGCAAACAGTACTAGAGGCACCAACTACTTTGTATCTCTATATAAACTCTTTCTACTTTTGAAGTAAGGGGAGCGGAAATAAAATCAGAAACTCTCTACATCTGTGAGAAAATTTTCTACTATATACCTTATTCTGTCACAATAATATTAGAAAGAAGTGTTGTTTGTAAGACCTGTATTATCAAGAAAGGAAGGGCAGCCATAGCATAAAAGAACCTTCTATCAGTAAACTATTGCTGGAGTTTGCTTTTGAAGAAAGTTGAAGCTATTGCGGAAGTTCACTGGTTCACTAAAGGTATATATTTCTGAATATTCGATTTATTTTTCTGAGCTAAGCATGCTATTTTAAAACAGGCTTAGTGCATTTGCATGTTTTGTTAATGTTAGATGATTGCCCATATCATGATTGTTTGCATTTAGATCACGGAGTAGGCAAGGTTTTGGTAATAAGGTTAAATTCTATTATTGATTGTCTTAATTCTCTAAATAATTGTTTGGAAAACCTAAATAAATCTATAGAAAATTATTCTGAACAATTAAGAATTGACTCTAAGACAGAGTGAATTTGAGGATTATTTTCTTAAGAACAGAGAACCTTTGAGTCTTGTTGCTAACTCTCGATATGTTAACAAGTTTGAAAAGTTAAAAGAATTTAGGAATTCCAAATCTCATTCTTCTTGATCCCTAAGTAACTCTTTGATTCCGCCTAAGAGAGAGCAAACTCACCTTGAATGATATCAAAACCGTGAGAAAAGGAGAGAAATTGAATTTTAAAAATTCTTTGTAATATTGGACTAAGTTGAAAAAGATAAAGTTAAAGGACTAAAATTATTTGACAAAACCATTTTGAAAAAGTTCTAAAAGATTAATACCCTTTTTGAAACAAATTAAAGTTTAGTACCCTTTTTAAAATAAAATAAAAAATGAGTAACCTCCCCATGTATTTAACCCTCAATGGTGTATTTGAAATATGATTTATTTTAGATTCACTTATATAGACTTCAACCATAATTAATAATACATTTTTTTACTATTAAATCAAAATAAAAACTCTCAGTGTGGCAGAGGTACGGTTTATTTATTATCGGTTATTCGTTATTTGTGAGCTATTCACATATTTAAAAGTTTTTTAAGAACACACACACACACACACACACACACACACACATATATATATATTGTAAAGTTATTCTAATATTCTTAAATAATTTTTGCAGATATATATTATACATATAATATTAGATTATAAATATATTAGAATATAAATATATTAGAATTATAAATTAATTTATAAAATTTTATTCAAATGAGAATGACGTGATTAATAAAATTTTATTCAAATTTTAGTGTCCTTTGTTCTGTCTTTACAAGTTTTCTCTTATTTCTCCACTTTCACGCTTGATGCAGTTGCTCTTTTTTGAGCCTTGAAGCTCTGCCTAATTAAATACATGAGCTTCTGCATCATAGGTTTGAGCTTGCATTTGGGCTCTCTCTGTTTAATAAGTAACTGTCTCCTTAATGGATGAAGTCAGGAGCTCTTAAATTTGTTGTACAAGCATTGAGGGAAGATGGCTGTGGATAATTGTCACCCTACAAGTAATTGACAATGTTGTTGTTGAAGTTGAAGCTGCAGGCATGCATACACTTTTACATTATTCGTATCCTCAACATATATATTATTCAACAATTGGAACTGAAAACTTTGGAATTTAGTTTTTATTGCTATTGCCGCTGCCGCCAATGGAGACGCGTTATTGGTTTGATCAGTTACTGTTATTTCCATAGTTTTAGCTCAACTTGAAATAGTTTAGTCTTAATTGTGTTATGTTACATAGCTTATCATTATAATATTTGTAGTTAATTGTTAGTGGCAATCATAGTTAATTAATTAAGTAGTCCAACCTCATTGTAATACTCATCTAACATATATATGTCTCCATTCTCCAAAGCTCATGAATAGGAATGAAAGTATTTAAATTTTAACAGCTGCATTGTTATTATTAATATAATTTTAACTTAACTTGAAGAAATTTAATTCTACATCACCTCAACATCAACCAATTACAATTATAATATTTGTAAGGACATATAATTCTAGCAAGGCTATCAACTTTTTTATAAATTTTTTTAGACTTATCTGAAGTCTAAACTAATTTTACAGTACAAACAAAAAGTCTGATATGTTGTTAAATTGTTGCATTGCTTCTTTACTTTTGCTTTTCTTTGATCACTAGTTGTTTCTTTGATGCTTTGTATTGTGGAGAAACCATGGCTGTCGAGCTAGTAGCAGGAGCATTTCTGTCCAGTTTGTTTGACTACTTGTTCCAGAAGATGGAGGCCCCTGATGTTGTTGGCTTCTTCATGGCTCATAGGCTTGATGATAGATTGCTGAAGAAGTTGAAGATAACTATGATCACTGTCAGAGGGCTACTTGATTCTATTGAGGAGAAGCATATCACTGTCCCAGCTATGAAAAGGTGGCTTGATGAGCTCATAAAAGCTGCCTTTGAAGCTGATGACTTGTTAGATGAATTGCTTATGAAGAACTGCGATCAAAGTTGTAAGGTGGATTTGCAAAGGTGAGCAAGTTTTTCTCTTCTCGAAATCCATTTCAGAAGGCAGTGAATGAGTAATTGCAAAAGATTCTTGACAAGGTGGAGTGTCTAATACGACAGATGCAAGCTCTTGGATTGACTTGAGAGAGGGCATTGGAGAAAAACCTTCCTCCCTGAAAATACCTGCTACTTCTTTACTAGATTATATGTCTGGCATTTATGGTAGGGATGAAGAAAAGAGGGACATAATCAATGTCTTACTATTGCATAATACCTCGGGTGCAGGTATGATTTGAATTATGGGTACTGGTGGAATGGATAAAACCACCTTTGCTCGCCTTGTCTACAATGATAGCAAGGTGCATAATATGTTTGATCTTGAACTTTAGGTCTATGCTTTGGAAAGTTTTGACGTCTCCAAAGTTATGAGAGATATTCTTGGCCAGCTGATCACTTTAGAGACCTCTAATTCAAACCTGCAGGAGTTTTAAGATAAAGTACAAGAGAACCTATAGGGCAAAAACTTTTTACTCTTGTTGGATGATGTTTGGAGTGATAGGGATGATGAATGGGAAAATGTTATTGAAACCTTTGAACGATAGGGCATAAGGAAGCAAAATTATTGTTACAACACGCAATGTAAATGTAGCTGTAGCCACAAAGATGCACATTGATCTAAGCTATAATTTGGAGGGACTGAGATAGGATCATTGTTGGTCGATGTTTGCAAGACATGCATTTGATGACGAAGATGGAAGTGAATACCCAGAACTGGTAAAAATAAGTGAGGAAACAGCAGAAAGGTGTCAAGGTTTACCATTAGCTGAAAAATCAATAGCCAGCATATTGCACTTCAAAAGAAAAGTTACAAAATGTAGAAGGGTATTAGAAAGCAACGTGTGGGATATTGTGGGTGAAGCTGGTTTGGTGGCTTTCACGCGATAAGAAATTACCCTTAAGTAGTTGTTTCATCCGCCGCCAGGATCTTATTTCTGTTTTCCCCATAAGAACATGTGACATCTGCTCATGCTCCCACCAAGCTGAAGCTCCTCCCTTTAGTTTGTAAGCCACCAATTTGACCTTTTTGTCATCGGGGATCTCCATATAATCAAAGAATCTTTCTACTTCATTAAGCCAATCCAAAAATTCTTCAATATGTAGTTGGCCATTGAAGGTAGGAAGATCCATCTTTAATTGGTACTCAAAATTGCCTACAAAATGACTTAAATCAGGTCTGCCATTGTAGTTTCTCACTTGATTATGCCTCATGTCTGCGTGTGCAGGAGTCTCAATCTCCTCATCACTGCTATCATCAAGTTCTCTTTGGACATACCTATGAATTGGCTTTTCTAAATTCAACGGGGGCTGATTTAGAAGATTTATGTGTGGTTGTAGTGGTGGTGGCTCTACCCGATCACGAGAACCATTATTGATAGGTGCAGCAGCCCGTAGCTCAACTCACAGCCCTTCAAAAGATGTTTGCAAGCCTTGGAGAACCTGTAGAGTCTCCCTCTGCAAATCGATCATGGTTTTCATGTCATTAGAGGTTGAAACTTTGGTATTAGCCATCTCCTTTTTTTTGAAAAAAAGTGACTCTTATAGGGGAAATCCTTGCTTTGATACCACTTGATGCGGTGAAACAAAAAGAAAACAAAAGTTAAAGTTGAAACAACTCTAAAACTGCTTGAAATAAACAAGAGTTAAGGTTGAAACAGCCTATAACTCTTAGAGAATAATAAATTTTGATAATACAGAATAACAACAATTTTATTAATAAAAGACTAATCATAAAACTACAATAATTCAGCCTTATATAGGCTACTAAAATGAGAATACAGCTGGTGATTCATTTAGTCAAGGATTGGCAGCCTGCAATGCTGAAAAATATACCTAAAAGTCATCTAAACACAGTTGAAATTTGATACGGCTAAACAACCCTTTTTGAAAAAGAGTTTGGAAGTTGTAAATGTTGAAAATAAGTGAATAAAATACCCTAAACTCAGTTAAAACAAAACTAATTATTGACTAATAAAAACAACCTATGTTGACTAGGCAAATGAAGAAGGGAAAATGTGGAAATTGCAGAAATATGCTACTGTTGTCCTACATCAATTATTATTATCTCCCATCACGTATAAAACAATGTGTTACTTATTGTGCAATATTCCCCAAGGGATTTGAGTTCAAAAGGGAGTTCTTAATCCATTTTTGGATGGCAGAGGGTTTTCTAGATCAATGCCAAGGGAATACAGTAGCACTGGAAGAGCTGGGTACTGAGTACATTGGTTATCTTGTATCAAGATTATTTTTTCAGTGAGCAAATAGCAACAGGTCAAGTTTCATTATGCATGACCTCATACATGAGCTGTGTGAATTTATGTCGGGAGAATTTTGCTTCAGTTTAGAGCCTGACCATTCATTTAGTGTTCATATGATTTGTCATGATTTTTTGATGAGGTGATTTCTGTCTGTACTGACCACAAAGATGCACATTTCTACTTGTTTCTCCTTTTAGTATCGGTGATTCTAAAATTCTACATATCCTAGATCAAGTGGAAGCAGGCTTAAACACTTTTCCTCTCATTTTGGCTAAAACCATCAT
Organism: Mallotus repandus; assembly: GCA_949671775.1. NCBI lineage: Eukaryota > Viridiplantae > Streptophyta > Magnoliopsida > Malpighiales > Euphorbiaceae > Mallotus > Mallotus repandus. The sequence continues at coordinate 7,272 of CATIWM010170289.1, forward strand.
AGGATTAGACAATTTTATTGAAACGAGATGATTCTCTAGAAGTCCTCTATTATTGGAGGTTTCTTTTCTTTCCATTCTCCATTTACTACCCCTTTCTTCTGTAATTCCTTACTTTTTGTATCTATAATCTGCACAGGCATAGTTTCAAGAAAAGCTGAGGTTACTCAAACCTCCCAGAGATATCACACATTACAAAGCAAAGCATTATCGCACTAGAAGACTTCATCCCATTCTAGCAGATGTTCGGAGTTGGTTATCCACTTTCCCTGATACACTGATCCAGTGGATGTGCCTTTGGTGGAGGTTGCAGCATGTGAGCATTCGGTCTTACACTTATTGTATTTTTGTAGCTAACTTTCATTTTGCCACCTTTTATAATCCTACACGGCTTTGTAAGCAGTACAGACAGAAACAATTAATCCTTGAACTTGTGCATGAGTTTGAGCTAGGGCCTCTTACTCAGAATTTCCTAGATAATTTGGCTACGACTTGGCCTCAGAAGACCATTCAGAGGTATATTGACTACAATGGAGATCAGTCCACTGATGACCTATATAAGGCATGGGTTCAGTTCTAACAAATAGAAATGGATGAATTTATTATGAATAGCAGGACAAGGGCATTACAGGCATCGAGTGCCCAAAGGGTTCAAAAGAGAAGAAGACAGAATTAGCTTATGTAATTTAGTCTTTATCACCTTTTATTGGATGGAATTCCCTTTTTAGTTAAGCAATGTATAGTAAGCATTCAATGCAAAGTTCAACAATAATGAAGGCAATCCATTCCATTTAATCTGAGCATAAAGTGACTATACATTTTTGCTTCTTACATATCTCCTGTCGCTAATTGGCTTGCCCTTGTAAGTTTTTCAATTAACTATTTTCTGCTCTCTCTCTCTCTCTCCTTTTACATGTCCTTAATTTTTGCCTGGATCACCTCGTTTGAGGTTGTCAATCTAGTAGGACTTTTAATTTTTTCATTTGTTCATCTCTGACTTTTGCCTAGGCAGCCCCATTTTTAAGGTTTTCTCCTAAGTGAGACTTCACAGAAAATATTTCATCAGCTTGTCGAGGTTGATAGGCTCTCTATATTCATTCCCTTCCATGTCAGATATGATAGCAGTGCCCTTAGAGAACAGTTTCTTGACCAACTACGGGCCTTCCCAATTCAGCTTAAACTTTCCCCGTGGATCAGTCATAATTGGCCTAGTTAGTTTTAAGACCAAATCACCCTCTTTGATCTTCCCTGGCTCAATCTTCTTATTATAAGCCTGAGCTATTCTTTTCTGATACAGCTGCGAATGATACATGGCTTTCATTCTTTTCTTATCCAATAATGTTAGTTGTGCCAATCGACTTTCCACCCACTGATACTCCTTTTGGATTCCAAGAGAACCCGCACAGACTGAATCTCCACCTCTACTGGTAGTACTACCTCACATCCGTATACTAGCAAATATGGAGTTGTGCTAGTGGATGTCCTTGCAGTAGTCCTGTATCCCCATAATGCAAATTGAAGATATTCATACCAATCCCCGTAGTTTTGCAGCATCTTAGATATAATCCTCTTCACATTCTTGTTGGCGGCTTCTACGGCCCCATTAGCTTGTGGTCGATATGGAGAAGACTTATGATGTTCAATTTTGTATTCCTTTAATAAAGTAGTTGTCTCAGCTCTAAATTAAACACCATTGTCAGAGACAATGTGATGTGGCAAACCGTATCGGCAGATTATATTCTTCTTTATAAATCTTGCCATCTGTTTCGACCCAACCGTGGTGAATGATTCTACTTCGATCCACTTAGAAAAGTAATCGATTGCTACCACAATGTATCGATGCCTATTGGATGCTTTTGGCCTCACTTCCTCAGTGATATCGATTCCCTAAGCTGTGAACGGCCACAGAGCAGTCAATCCCTAAAGTTCCATAGAAGGAAAATGGCTTACATCACCATATACTTGACAATTATAGCATTTCTTTATGTATTTCACACAATCCACTTCCATGGTCAGCCAGAAATAACCTTGACATTTTCTTAGCTAAGATTGTTTCATTCATGTGCAGTCCGCATACACCTTTATGAACCACTTCCATAACCTTTTGAGCCTTGGTCTTATCAACACATTAGAGGTGTACTCCTGTTGCATTCTTTTATACAACATCACATTATGGATGATGAACTTTTGGGATCATCAAGGAATCACCTTGTTTCCAGATACTGTTATAAATCCTGAAACCAGGGTTTCTTTATGGGGTCAATCGACATTATCTTGATCTTTTCATGATAAAGAGTTCAGGATTTTACCAGAATGAGAGGTTTGACTGCTGCTTGTTTCTCTCCTTCCCATATTGAAGCGAAGGTGGCTAAGGTGTCTGCCATCTGATTTTCTTCTCCAAGCAAATGTACAAACTTACACTGAGTGAAAGATAATAAAACAGTAACTGCATAATCCCAGTACAACTTTAGCTTGTCTTCTTTGACTTTCTATTGTTTAGAGATCTGCTTTACCGCTAACATTGAGTTTCCATATACCTTAATCTCATTGGCCCCCATGTTCCGGAGAGCTTCCAAACCATAAATGCAGGCCTCATACTCTACTTGATTGTTAGTGACCTCAAATTCTAATCTTTTCGCCATTGGGGATCATTTCTCCTTTTGGCGAGGTTAGAATTACACATATACATGCTCCCTTGCTATTGACAGCCCCATCAAAGTACATTTTCCACATTTGGATTTTGATTGCCCCCAGGTATTCATCTGGAAACTCTAACTCCCATTCTTGTCCATCATCCACAAGATTCAAAGCCAAGAAATCCGTCACCGCCCGTCCTTTAAAGTTTGCTACGTAATCTATGTCGAACTCCGTAAGCAAAACCAACCATCTAGCCAATTTTCCTGTGAGTGATGAAGTTTACTGGAGGTATCTGAGTGGATCCTTCTTTGAAACCGCTTGAACCCTATAGGATTGGAAGTAATGTCGAAGCTTCTTGGTCACCCAAATTACTGCTAAACATGTCTTCTCTACGAGACTATAATTGGACTTGTATGGTAGAAGCTTCTTGCTCAGGTAATAGACTGCGTGCTCAACCTTTCCATCACCTTCTTGGGCTAACATTGCACCTATGGCCTCTCTCTCGATGACGAGGTAGAGAATCAACAGTTTACCTAGTCTCAGTGGCTGCAAAATCGGAGGATGCATCAAATAATTTTTAATAGTTTTAAAACCCTGCTGACACTTGTTATCCTAGACAACTGGCTAATTTTTCTTGAAGAGCTTGAAGATGGGCTCACAGATAGTGGTCAGCTTGGCTATGAACCGACTGATGTATTGCGGCCATCCGATGAATCCTTGAACCTCTTTCTCATTCCTTGGTGCAGGCATTTCTCTGATCACTCTAACCTTGTCTAGATCCACCTCTATGCCTTTCTGGCTAACAATGTGCCCTAGTAACTTCCCAAAGGTCAACCCGAAAACACATTTCTTTAGGTTAAGCCTAAGGTTGTATTTTTCTGCTTTGGCCAAAAACTTCTCTAGAGCCTCGAAGTGTACTTCCCGCGTTGGAGACTTGGCCATCATTTCGTCCACATATATCTCAATCTCCTTATGAACTATGTCATGTAGCAATGTGGTAGCCATCCTCTGATAAGTGGCCCCTGCATTCTTCAACCTAAATGGCATGACTAAATAGCAATAGATGCCCCATTCAGTGGTGAATGAAGTCTTCAGTTTATCTATCACTACCATTATGATCTAGTTATACCCCGAGAAACCATCCATGAAAGAGTACAAGGAGCTGGAAGTCGTGCTATCGATTAAGGTATTAATATGTGGTAAAGGAAAATCATCCTTTGGGTAGGCTTTGTTCAAGTCTCGATAGTCCACACATATCCTGACCCTTTTGTCCTTCTTAGGAACCGGAACTATATTAGTCAGCCACTAAGTGTCATCTACTACATCGAGGAACTTTGCCTTTAACTGCTTTTCCACTTCTTTTTTGATCAAGAGAGCCCATTCCGACCTTAATCTCCTCTTCTTTTATTTTATCAGTGTAATGTGAGAATATATAGGGATTCTATGCTCTGTGATCTCTCTATTAATCCCAGGCATATCCTCGTAAACCCAAGCAAATACTTTCTGTCTTCTTTTTAATGTTTCTTTCATTTTTTCTCTCTCATCAGGAGTTAAGTCTGAAGCAAAAATTATGTTTTTAGGGTTATCGCATGTACCTAAATTAAATGATTCAGTTTATACTCAATTAATGTCAAATATATGCATGAAATGATCATCATACATAGAATAACCATTTGGGAACACATCACATAAATAAGCAAAGTCAGACTCTATTGTATTAACTTTAGAAAGGAAAACATCATCAGGTTCAAACAGGCTATAAAGAGAAATATCAATATCATCATAGAAAACATCCATGATGGAATCCAACACATAGGATTCAAAGTCACATTCCTTTTCCTGGTCGGCAGCATCCTTAGATTCCGTTGTAGGGACATCCTCTTCGGGTTTCGAAAACAACACCAATTCTTCCACTATTGGCTCCTTTATAATAACTTCACTAGTCCCATTCAACTATTCAGTGAAGATTTTAAAACCAGAGACAAGTTTTTCATCAATCATCAATGGCTCAGGAGCTCCTCGGTATGGGGTATTGGTGCCTTTCTCCACAAACGTCTCCCACAATAGCTTGACCTTTGACTTAGTCTTTGCTTTCTTCTTCCCAAACTTAGTCTTGATTCTACCATCTTTCTCAATTTTGCCATCCTTGGAATATCCTATCCCGTGCTTCAAAAACGTAACCTTAGACTCCACATACTTAGGTGGGCCTTGTTAATTCCTTCCTAATCCCATTCCAGGCATGAAATTCTGGCTCTTCATCATGTTCATAATTTTGGGATGCAACTCATCTTGGTAAATCATGCAAAATTTAAAACACGGACTAACAGGGATCTCTTGAGGTGCTAACTTTAAAGCAGTAACAGCGGCCTCAGTTTTAGCCGAGATGGTAACCACTCTTCCCTCGTATGGAAACTTGATCTTTTGATGCACAGTAGATAGGACCCCTCCTAAGGGATGGAACTATGGCCTTCCTAGTAAGATGGCAAAGGTCACTGGGATATGAATCATATGAAGGTTGACCCAAACTTCAATGGGTCCAGTTTTGACCAACACCTTAAATGTTCCTTCAATGGGCCTTTTGGTGTCATCATAAGCCTTAATCACCACATCAGACGGCTTCAAGTCTGCCACCATCAATCCCAACTTAGGCAGAATCTTGAAAGGGTAGACATTGATAGCAGATCCATTATCCACCATCACATAATAGGTTAACTTTCCCTTCACTTCTGCCTTGATAAACAAAGGCTTGAGGCGTTCTCTTCCTTCTAGAGGCAAATCCTCATCTGTAAACATAATAGCTCTATGGGGGCTTTCTGTTAATGCATCCACCAACTGTTTAGGGGTATGGGTTAGAGGAACTTTCTTTTGATCTAAAGCCATAACTAGTGCCTCCTGATGGGCTTTGGAGTGCATAAGCATCTCTTAGACACTAGAGAGAGTTTTCTCTTCCTTCTTGGCCTTAGCAGCTTCTTCGGCTTCCTTATCTTTCTTAGATTCTTCTTTTGAGTCTAGTTACTTTTCTTCAGACTCAGTAGGTTTCATTTCTTCCTCCTTTTTCTCAAGTTTTTCAACTAGTGGAATTTGTTTGCTTCCCTCATTTTTCCATAAATCAAGATCTCTTCCTTTTTCATCACCAGAGCTCCATATTTCTAAGACACTCATATTGACCTCAACAGACTGTTCTCTCAGACTTAGGCATTTTAGTTTGGGTTTTAGTGGTGCAAGTATGGTATCAATAAAGGAGTTCAAGACTTGCTCCTCAGTTAAGCCGGTGTTTATCATGAGTATGGATTGATTTGGTGGTGGCACATTTCTGTAATTGGGTAAGGGGTTATTTTTGGTGTTTGGTTTTCTGTTTTTGGGATCGATGATTTTGGTTGAGTCAATCAAATCTTAGACTTCGTGTTTCAAACGAGTGTAACCGTCCGTATCATGCCCAATTTTCTAGTGGTATTTGCAATACAGTTTCAAGTCAATATTGGGGAATAGTGGTCTTTATGGTAGAGGTCATAGCAAGTTATTCTCGATTAGTTTCTCCAAGACTTTGGAGAGAGGTCTCCCTAGATTAGAAAATCTTTTAGGTTGCTAAACATCATTTATTTGTACGTTGCTACTTGAAACCATCCTACTGCTGGATCCGATCCCTTCTCTACTAGAGGGTCTCCCAGTGAAGGATTTTCTTTCTTTTGTCAAGTCAGATTCTTTCTGGACACCAAATCTATACAGCTCCTCAAAATTTCAGATCTCTAAATCTTTCAACTTCTTGGATAGTGGGAGCACATATCCCTCCATTACTATCACTAATTGATCAATCTCGGCCGGCCGATGTTTCATCTAAGCTAACTTTGCTCTCCACTTAATCAGGTAGTCAACAAAAGATTCATTGAACTTCTGCTTTATATTTTGTAAATCCCTTAAGGATGCTTCCATATGGATGTTAATATTGTACTATTTCACAAAAGCAGCACACAATCCTTCCTAATCAACTTGGATATGACGTTCCACGGAATAATACCACCTGATTGGTGCTCCTTTGAGAGACAAAGAAAATTGTCTGACAATTTGCGCCTTACTCAAACTGGTCATCCTCATATGAGCTACATACTGTTTGAGATACAAATGGGGATCTTCAACACCAGTGAACTTCTTCATAATAGGAAATATGAATTTTCGGGGCAAAGGTTCGTCGTCTTCTCCCAAACTTAAATTAGAGTAGTTTATGGGGGTATATATCCCTTTCTCCTTCATCTGCATCTGCATCTGAGCCATTGTTTTAATAGGATCTTTAGCCCCATCCAGCTTTTCTACATTTCCAGGGTGTCTATCCTTTGTCAAATTACAGGTTCTGCCAATAGAGTTTCCCGGTCATCCTCTATTTCTTACCTTTACAGATTTTCAGCATCAAGATCAAATGGGTGAGGTTGAGGCGGTGGCAGTTCTTGCCTATTCTCTCTTTTCATTTTTGCCATCATCTCATGCATTATAGTTCTGGTCTGTTCAACAATTTCTGCTTTCAGCTGTTTGGGATCAAAACTTGCAAATGCTACCTCTTTTAACATTCTAACTAATGACTGGTGTCGGAGCGAGTCCAAGTAGATGACTGGTTTAGATCTATATCTGCAACCACCACAAGTTAAAAATATGCATGGCCTATATGCATGATATGTAGGTTTACTTAATTATTTAAGAAGGAAAATAACCACTTATTCATATATAACACATAACAAGACAAAGCTCTAAAAGTTGTATCTCCACCCTTATTTCTCCCACACACGTATTCAACAGTGAGTTTCTTTCCCCAGGATTGTTGGCCTAGTTTCGATTATTAACAGGGGACATCAAAACCGACGGATGCAACTAATCTCTCAAGACGAGGCAAACAAGTACCAATTCTTTGTAATAAAAACCAAGTCGATGTTCTATGTGCCGTGATAGACATTAAAGGCCTATCTTGGCATGGGTCGTGTAAAAATAGGCCCTAGTGGGCATGAAAGGCCCAACTTGATATAATCCATTTGCAATGGGCTTGGATTTTATTGCAAGAAGTGCTATATGGCATAAAATGCATGCAGTTGGAAAAAACCTTAATGGACGTTGCTAAGTCATTATATAAGCAGAGTCAAAGGTAAAAAGCTACGGCTTCCACAACTATATACATATGTTTACATCTCCCCACTCAAGGGTTCATGTGATATGGATAGTACGTGTCATGAGTGACAATAATTAAATGTTTCACCACCAGGTTTGAGTGAAACACAGGTAACGAAGCAAAGATTATTGTCGGGCTATTGAGGACTTGTGTGCTCATTGTGTGAAATGTGTAGCAAATGCAAGAAATGCAAAGGAAATAATTAAATAATTAAAGATAATAAATTACAAAACACTGGAATTAGTTTCTCTATCCCCAATGGAGTCACCACTGTAGGCGGCGGGGTTTAGCGCATGCCTAAGTGTTGGCGACCACGGCACTATGCAAGTTCAAGGCTTACTAGGAAATACAAGATGGGCTTGGGGCCCATATTGGAGATGGAGTTGCCACCCGGATGAAAAATGAGACACACTTTATAGCAACTAGATTCCATAGATGTATCCAGAAGCCGTCATCAGATATCGAGTTTGAAAACTGGGTATGGGCTTTTGAATGCCCACCTAACCTTATGGTTGGCCTTCGTACGTGTTTTGTATTTTATTACCTTTGATTATTTAATTATTTCATTATTATTGGGTGGATTGAAAATGCTTCCAATTTTACAATTTAATCCAAGTTTGTACATTAGTCATTTTACATGCTCTATTACCTTGTACTAGTTACAAATAAGATTAAATATTACAAACATTCATTCAAAACAAACGGGGATGGGATTAGGGATTACAATAATAATGTTAAATTCAAATAAAACCTCTCAAGAACCAATTAACTCATTAATTATTTAGTGATTGGAAATCATAAAGAGACCTATACCAAACATGGGTTAGTTTCGTCTCAAAATAAACAGTTTTTTTTATAAAAAGGAAATAAAGTGGCATCAAGTTAGCATAAGTACTCATTTAAACATGGTTTATTTACTCAAACATACATAAAAGTATAACAGACACATGCAATACTAAAGATATTAGGCAGCATATTCATATCAGATACTAAAAATATACTAAAAAGATTCTAAAGACAGAGCAGAATCACAACGGATTCTGGTGAGGAGGTAATCATCACCTGGGAAGAGGCGTCACCTCTTCGATCACTGTTTAGGAAGAGATCGCGTCCTTATTAAGGGGCGACATCTCTTTAAAGGGACGTCTCCTCTTAACCAGGAACACTACGATTTATATATTACTTGAATTCTAAGTAAATCAAATTTCATGCAAACTACACGTAAATCTAACCCTAATACATCAATATTTCAAAGAATCATGCCTTTATATGACATTTAACATACCAGAAACCCAAAAAAACAAATGATTGAAACCAATAAGTTGAGTTTTTATGAAAATAATAACTTAAAAAGCTTGAAAATAGTAATTCTTACTGAATGAACCGAGTTTGATGCTTTTAACTGAGCCCTTAAAGCTTGGTTTATAGGTTTGTAAATTTTGAATGTAAGAGAACCTCCTCTCCCGTCAATAAAATTAACTTAAGCTCCTATTTTTCACCCCTTTCCACTCTCTTTTCTCTTCTTTTTCTCTCAAGGTGTGTTTCCTTCTTTCTCTCTGTATTATCTAGTCTTTCTTTTTGTGTCTCCCCCCTCCCCCCTCCCCCCCTCTCTCTGCCCCTCTCACCAGACCCTTAAGCGCTTTACTTAAGCCCTTTTCCCTTCTCTCTTTCCTATTTCCCAAAAATGCCACTAGGATCAAGCCATCATTTCCCCTCACTCCCCTTATCTTCTCCACATCCTCTCTCCCTTGAAAGTCATCCTTTCATGCCCAAATCTATAGGCTAGAGATCTGTGGGTCTACTTCTGGTGTATGGGGCCAAAATGCATTTAATGTAAAGTTAGGTAGGCTATTGAAGAGGCGTCACCTCTTCAAAGAAGTGTCACCTCTTTGAGACTAGGTTGAAGGGGCGTCGTCCCTTGGGAAGGGGCGATCGTCTTTTCACCAGGCTTGGCCAGGTTTTGGGCCAATGGGCTTGGGCCTCCCTATTTCCTTTTGGGCCTTTGGGCTTTTAGGTTTGGTGTTTTGGGCTTGGTTTATGCTTTTGAGTTTGTTTTGCAGGAAGCTTTGGGTCCTTTTACATTCAAAATTCCAGACTTGCTCGTCACTGGGCCTTCGTTGCTGGCCGATCAAACTGAGGGTGTCCACAGTTTGCCCCATTGGTTTTTCAAAAAACGGATTTATGAAATCAAATTTTTTTTGTAAAAGCAACATGCACAATAAATAGTGAGAACGACGTACCTGACTTGCAAGCTTTACTTAGGTCGTTAGCTTTGGGAACTCAACCCCGGATGGTCAAGCTTTATCTCAAAATATGACTGTGATCCTCGATTTTTTCTAGCCCGATCAGTCACTCATTATAGTTGGACGCGAATTCCGAGTATGGCCCAATCTTCACTCACTAGAAAAATATGTGAAATGTAACCGTGTTCCTTGGGTTTTCCTGGCTCGATCAGTCACTCATTATAATTTGGCATGAATTATGAGCATGGCCTGATCTTCATTCAGTAGAAAAAATGTGAAACATAACCATATTCCTTGGGTTTTCCTAGCTCGATCAGTCACCCATTATAATTTAGAGTGAATTTCGAGCATGGCCCGATCTTCACTCGATAGAAAAAGATGTGAAACGTAACCGTGTTCCTCAGGTTTTCTTGGCCTGATCAGTTACTCATTACAATTTATCATGAATTTTGAGCATGGCCCGATCTTCACTCAGTAAAAAAAAAAGAAAGAAGATACTCTTCAGGAATTCAAACTCAACCAGACACTTCTTTACAATGCGCACTTCGGGGATTCAAGTCGACCAGACGCTTCTTACGGAGAATGCACTTCAAGAATTCAAACCTGACCAGACATTCCTTGAAATGTGCACTTCGTGGATTTAAACCCGACCAGAAACTTCTTCATACAGAGAGTGCACTTCGGGGATTCAAACCCCACCAAACGGTTCTTACAGAGAATGCACTTCAGGGATTCAAACCCGATCAGACATTCCTTTACTAATGCTTTAATCAGATTACCATCAACTGCTTAAAGTTGATTTTGAGATACACCCGAGAGATAGAGTAAGCAATTTTCCACTTTTTTGCCTTTTTTCGGTTCTGCTAGGGATCCCTACCCACCTGATGGGCCATTCATAGACTTCTTGGGTTTTCTCTTCTCTTTTTCTTTTTCTTTTTCTTTGCTTTTTAGGGCTTATTCTTAAAAGCACATCCCCTTTTTACTATATAAAAAGCTTTCCTTCCTTTTTTTTTCCTTCTTCCTTTCTCTTTTCTCTTTTTTCTTTCTCTTTTCCTTCTTTCCTATATTTTCTCATTCTCAAGCATGGTTGACCAGAGAACGCTGCCTCTGCCTCGTTGGGACCTTGTTCCTCCTATCCTCACTCCTCCGTGTAGTCATGGATTCACAAAGGGTGACACAATTCCTATTTTGGCAGATTTGAAGAATCACATTTGTTCTCTCGCATCAGGAGAGGTTAGTATTCAAAACTCCTCATATTTTCCTGTAAATTATACTGGGTTAGAGCATATTTATGTTTACCTATCAATTAGAATTAGAAATAAGATCAAATTAGGTGAATATTCGTGATAATTGAGAAAAATTCGCGAAGAGCACACTGTTCTTCGCACTGAAGAGGCATCACCTCATTGAGGCCTCTTTGAGGAGGCGATCACCTCCTCAATGAGGTGATGTCTCTTGGCGAAGAAGCAATCACGTCCTTTATCAAAAGGACGCGTCGCCTCTTGGCAAAGAGGTGTCGCCTCTTTACCAGAAAAGGTGTCACTTTTGACCAGAAGAGGTTTTTTCTATTTTAATTTTTTAATTTTTGACTTATCATTAACACCTAGGAATATTTAAATAATATAATACTAATACTACTCCCTGGTTCTTTCTTGTAGCATGACGCGCACACATTTAAGGGCGTCAAGAACTTTCTTGGAGCTCGAGTCTTCTACATTGAGCTCACAGACGACCAGCGGGATAGGATCTACGAAATTAGGTTCGAGGATTTCATTATTTCTCTGCCAGAGAAGTAGGGGAAGATGGATTACCAGCCTCTTCATGCCCTGATGGAGAGGTGGCTAGACACGACTCATACTTTCCATCTTCCATTCGAAGAGTTGATTCTGGATTCGGTTTTTTTTGCTGTAATTACCGGGATTGCATGTGTTGAGAACTCCGCTTCCTTTGATACTAGCCTACATCGGATGAGTCTAGAGACGGTTTCCTACATCAAGCATCTCTTCAGTGTGATTCCTGAAATTAAAGGGACTCACACGATTAAGCTAGATTCAATCCAGAGTTTCTACACTCGGGAGAGAGCCACAATGATGACCAGTCCTCAGGAGATCAACCAAGTGGTGTGGGCTTTCTTGATTTACCTTCTTGGTACCACGCTCTTTGTTGAAACGGCTAGTTCCCTGGACATGATGTTCTTTATGCTACTCTAGGACTTGAATTTAGTAGCCACTTATGACTGGGGTAGCTGTGCTTTAGCACACCTCTACAGGAGCATGGACGAGGTAGTGCATGGAGCTCGGAGGTTCTGCAGCTTCTGGCACACTACTCTAGTATTTCCTTTCCATTTGTAATTTATTTTATAAATTTTGTTACCATTTACTGACAATTCTCTTTTACAGGTTTAGGGATTAGAGTTAGAGCTAATTACCGGGATATCCTATACAGCAGATCATCTCCCAGCCATAGGGATGTGGGGCACCAACTGTGTACTGAAAAGGCATCTGGCTTGAGCGCATGTTCATTAGGAGTGCCTAAACTCCCTGACTCTTGAATTAGTACCTAATAAAAATAAAAATTCTCTTTTAGTATTCTTTTAATTCCATTCACTTACCTGTTATACTTTTGCAGATACGGAAAGATCCATTGGGACCAGAGAACTAGTGGAATCCTGAGATGGTTTGCTCTAGGCCGATATCCTTGCACCCCAGTTGTCGAGTGTGGTATCTTGGCGAGAGTGTGTATACTTGGAACGGCAGGCCTTGAGCATGATGCATTCCTAAGTCTCCTCCCAGGCACCTTTCTTGGACACACAAGTTTGAGGGTGAGGAGCTTGATCAGGTTGTCATTGGAGAGTCGGCTATTGATCATACTGTGCAGGTGAAGAGCCAGTATTTAGATTTTATCTGGACCCACCTTTTGCAGCTAGTCCCCCTGGACGGTGGCTCTACCTCTCAGGTATGTGTTTGATTTTTTATCACATTTCTCAAATTAACATATGCTAATATGATTCTTTGATTTCAGGTTATGGCTACTGAACCTGAATTGCAAGCTGGAGCCCCGACTCTAGAGAGACCACCGAAGAGACCTCACCCAGATCAAGGTGGAGAGAGCACCTCAACTGGAGTAGAGCAGCCTATAACTCCTACTGTATCTATCTCTGACATAGTGGTTGACAGTCTCGTGAACACTCCAGATTCCTTGGTTTGATGTTGGGTCCTTCCAGGAGAGTTATCACGCCAGTTCCTGACTCTGGATGAGGATCTGACACCTGTTTGCATCCTGACTGGTGCTACTCATGTAAGTTTCTTCTTTAGTCCTGTTTTCTCAATCATTCTCAAAAATTTTGTCAGTACTAATTAGCTTATCAAATATGTAGATTCCTTTGGAGCAAGGCCAGTACATGTATCGACTAAGTGAGGCCCAGAGAGATTACATGTTGGGCATCACGTAATAATGGAGGATAAATATTCTTCCTATTCCTATATGATTTACTCCTCTTGTATTTGCTTGAGCAGGATCGAGAAAAGGTGAGCCGGGCGAGGATTACCGCCCTCGAGCATCAGATGGAGGTGCTCCAAATTGACGAGGATGAGGATGAGGATGCTGAGGAGGGAGGTGATACCACGGAGGGCGAGGATTCTAAGGGCACAGATTCAGATGCCCATTAAGCTATGAGCCCCTTTTTAGCTGTCGAGAATGATACATCTATCAATTCTGAAGTTTAAGAATTCTTTTTTTTATTATTTTTCTATTTCATTTTGTTCAAATAGAATATTTTAAAATTAATTCATTGAATCTCAATTTCAAAAAAATTTAATGTTTCTTAATTGCATGAATTATTATACAGCTAAAATCCTACATTTGTAATTAAAACTATGCAATTTTCCATAAAAATTCCTCCTGTTCTCTGGTGGAGAGGCGATCGTCTCTTTTAAAGGGGCGTTGCCTCTTCAATCTCTCCTTAAGAGGCGATTGCCTCTTTGCAACGAGGCGTCGCCTCTTTGCAACAAGGCATCACCTCTTCGAGGAGGCGATCGCCTTTTCAATGGTTCTACAGAAGCTTTAAAATCCCTAAGCTCTTCTAAAAACCCCAAATTCCAGCTCTAACATTTTCTCTCCTTTCTCTCTTTGAAACATATTCCAAACCTCCCAAAGTGACCGAGAGAAGCTTGAAACAACTACAGATAATTCTGAAAAGCTTGGAGCCATTTAATCTATCTGTCTTCCAATCTTTACATGCTAGGAAGATCAATTTCTCATTTCTTCATGTTCTTACTCAATTTTGGGATCCCTAGAAACATGTCTTTAGCTTTAACACTGTGGAACTATGTCCCCTGCCAGAGGATTTTGAGGCTATCTTAGGCTCCCCACTGAATTCTGCTTGTCAAATCGCAATTCCTTCACTCAATACCCCAGATTTTCATTCTATATAGTATCAAATAGCCCAAATGTTCAACTTTTCACCTCAATCTTCACTTTGTCACATCTTTAACATTGAGATCCTAATAGACTCTTTTCTAGAAGTGATAGTGGCAGTGGATAACAAGGAAGCATATTGGCCTCGGATGTTGGCCTTTTGCATGTATGTTCAGTTCCTAATAGACTATACATTTTTGCTTCTTACATATCTCATGTTGTCAGTTAGTTTGCCCTTGCAAATTTTCTAACCGACTATTTTTCCTCTCTCTCTCCTTTTCTAGGTCCTTAACTTTTGCCTAAACTACCTCTTTCAAGGTTTTCAATCCAGTAGGACTTGTTAATTTTTAATTTTTCAAGTCTCTAACTTTTTCTTAGGCAACCTCTTTTGAGGTTTTCTCCCTAGCGAGACTTTACAGAAAATATATTTTTAGCTTGTCTAGATTAATGAGCTCTCTGAATTCATTCTCTTCTAAGTCAAATATGATAGTAGCACCCTTGAATAAAAGCTTCTTGATCAAATATGGACCTTCACAATTCAGCTTAAACTTTCCCCACGGATTCGTCATGATTGGCCTAGTTTGCTTTAAGACCAAATCACCCTCTTTAACCTTCCCTAGCTTAATTTTCTTATTGTAAGCCTGAGCAATTCTTTTCTGATATAGTTGCGAGTGATACATGGCCTTCATATTTTTTTCATCCAACAATGTGAGGTGCGCTAACCGACTTTCTACCCATTAGTACTCAGGGATTTTAGACTTTAAGAGAACCCGCATAGACTAAATTTCCAATTCTACAGGTAATACTGCTTCACATCCATACACCAAAGACTATGGAATAGCTCTGGTCAAAGTCCTAGCAGTGGTTCTATATCCCCATAGTGTGAATTGCAAGTAATAGGCCCAATCTTTATAATTCTCCAATGTCTTAGCCAAAATTCTCTTCACATTATTGTTTGCGGCTTCTATGGCCTCATTAGCTTGTGGTCGATATGGAGAAGACTTATGATGTTCAATTTTGTATTCCTTCAACAAAGTAGCTATCTCAGCTTTAAATTGAACACCATTATCAGAGACAATGTAATGTGGCAACTCATATCGGCAGATTATATTCTTCTCTATAAATCTTGCAATCTATTTTGACCCAACTGTGGTGAATGATTTTGCTTTGACCCACTTAAAAAAGTAATCGATTGCTACCATAATGTACCGATCTCTGTCGAATGCTTTTGGCCTCACTTCCCAGATGATATCGATTCCCCAAGCTGCGAACGACCATGGAGAAGTCAACCCCTAAAGTTCTATAGAAGGCAAATGGCTTACATCACCATATACTTGATAATTATGGCATTTCTTTACATATTTCACATAATTTGCTTCCATGGTCAGCCAGAATAACCTTGACGAGTTATTTTCTTAGCTAAGACTGTCCTGTTCATGTGTTCATATGCCTTCGTGAACCGCTTCCATAATCTTTTGAGCCTCGACCTTATCAACACATCTGAGGTGTACTCCTATTGGCATTCTGTTGTATAACATCCCATTATGGCTGATGAACTGCCGAGATAGCATTCTCAGGAACATCCTTTTTTTCAGTCAACATCATCAGGGAATCGCCCTATTTCTAGGTATTGCTGTAAATCCAGAAACTAGGGTTTCTCTGTGGGGTCCACTTAATCTCTTCATGACAGGGAGTTCAGGATTTTACCAAAATTAGAGGTTTGACTACTATTTGTTTCTCCCCTTCCCATATTGAAGCCAAGGTGGTTAAGGTGTCTGGCATCTGATTTTCTTCTCATGGCAAATGTACAACCTTGCACTGAGCGAAAGATAGCAAAACAGTAACTGTATAATCCTAAACAATTTTAGCTTATCTTCTTTGATTTCCCATTATTTAGAGATCTGCTTTACCACTAATATCGAGTCTCCATATATCATGATCTTATTTGCCCTATGCTCCGGAGAGCTTCCAAACCATAATGCAGGCCTCTGTAGACGGCGGGGTTTAGCGCGTGCCCAAGTTTATTGCAACCGCGACACTGTTTGAGCTCAGGGCTCTAGGGAACACACTAACCATTGTCACAAAGACATGGCGTGGAGATGAGAAGTCGCCACCCAGGGTAATAACTGGGACAAATTGAAAGTGGTGGTAACTCGATTCTCTAATACAAGCTAG
>CATIWM010170337.1:0-62130 GCA_949671775.1 Mallotus repandus
TTTGATTTTGATGACAAATATTTATATAAATATGATGTTCCTTGAGAAGTATGTAATTTGCTATTTATGATTTGATTGAGTTTTATGTGAAAATGAAAATGTAGCAATTTATTTGAATTTGGTTCAAATGATATATATACATTATTGTTTATAAGAAATACATGTTCCCGTTGTTAATTCTTAATCTACTCATTGAGTATTTGTACTCATCCTTCAATATTATATTTTTTTCAGAATATCTACTTCGGGGTGAGTTTTAGTGTGGTTGATCATCGTTTTTGCACTCTTCCGCGTTAGAGCCAAGGTCGAGCCAAAATTTTAGCTTTTGGGTGTTGTTTTAATCTTAAAAATAGTTAGCATGTATAGTTTGTAAAATGGGCATATCTATATGTGTATATATTTTGGGTTGTAAATAGGGAAATATGTTGTTTAGATAATGTTTGTGTGCTTAGTATACTAATTTCTTTTTAATAGAATGATGAAAGTTGGTTGCTTGTGAACATATTTTATTCTTAAAGTATTAGGAATAATAGGTGTTGAGTTCTATCTTAATTGGGGTGTTACATGGATACTTTAAAAAAATTATAGATTTATTTTTAAAATTATTTCTTTTATTTGTAATAAAATTAGAAATAGATCTTATTTTTATTTTTTGTGAGTGTTTTTTATTAGTTGAATGCTATACTACTTGGTAAATAAATTTAATATTAAAAGATTATATTATTTTAACATTACATCATATTTTTTAATAGTATTACTTAATAAGGTACTAAAATGTAAGTATCTAAAATCATAGACCTTTAAACATCATAAAAATATTTTAGATTTTTAAGTGGAAAAACATTTAACCACAAGTACATTTTTATATTTTTCCCTTTTTTTTAATTTTTTAAAACTAGTAATCGAAGTGAACTAAAATTACCTATATATATATATATATATTAAATGTTGAGTCTTAAAGTCATTAAGTCAAAAATTTGATAAGTATCTATTTTCATATTTGAGTATTGATCCTAAAATCTACTCCCTCTGTTCCTAATTATTTGATGTTTAAGAATTTTTCACATAGATTAAGGAATGTATTTAATATATGTATAAAATACTATACTACCCTTATAATAATTCTCTCAATTAATTATTAGCTTTGTATAGTCCCAAAAGATTTAAATAAATGTGCAATAGAAAAAAAAAAGTAGTTAAAATGTATTGATAACATAAAACGTCAAATAATTAGGAACAAAAATAAACACCTAAAACGTCAAATAATTAGGAACAGACGGAGTAATGTGTCAAATTTTTAAAACTTCTAATTTTTATTAAAAATAAAATATTTATTATAGTTTTTTAGTATTATTTTTTAACTAAAATACTATTATACATATTCTAATACTACTCAAATTCTAAAAGTGTTTATATAATACGTATTTTTTATCTTATATCACTCAATCATTTTTCCTAAACCATTAACAACTCTATGTTTTAAAATTTCCTAATTAAAACACTATTATACATACTTCAATAGTCTCAAAACAAATTCTATTATATTTAAAAATAATGGCAATTAAACTTAAAAAATAAAATTAATGTAATATATTTTATTTTTAATTTATTTAGTTACCTTTTTCTCTTTATAAAAATTATTATTTTAAAATACACATATTCTACTCTAAATAAAACACTTTAATTTTACTACATCTAAAATACTACTTTTTTTTTTCATTAGAATTTATATCTTTTATTCTAAATATATATATCTAAAAATTGTGTAGTTTATAAATTATTTTCTATTTTTATACATATACATCTATATTAAATAAAATTGTTATAATCACTTTCTAAATGTTCACTTTTATATTTAATTTAATTTGTAGTTTTAACTTTATTAAAATTATTTAATAATTATATCAAAATGTGTATATTATTTAAAGTTCTCACAACACGCGGATTCAAGAGTAGTTTTTATTTTAAACTTTTGGTCAGGTTTTATAGTTGTTCACCAAATAATTAGAGTTTTTTTTCCATATGTTAATTGGTGAAATGTCTATAATCCAAAATCATTAAGTCCAAAATTTGACGAGTGTCTCATCTCATATTTCAATATTCTCCTTTTAAGCCTTTTGTGTAAAATTATTAAGAATTCTAACTTTTACTTAAGAAAATTCTTTAAAATTTTAATTATTTGATTGCCTGAAACTCTTTTAAAAAATAGACATAGACTTCTATTAAATCTAAACTATTATATTATAGCCTAATCAAAGTGTAACTTAATTAAAACAATGACATTGTCAATAATTATACATCTAAATCAGTATTTTCTCTGGTTATCTCACTGAGGTATCTATAGTTATACGTCTTATTCTTTGAATTATATCTTTATTCAATCATATTAGTTTAGCTCATAATTAAATTTAAGGACTTTTTCTTTTTGTGTTTGTTAAAATTGTGTTATAATATTGTTTTCAAGCCTTTTTTTTTTATGTTGTCAGGTTTTCATTGATATGTGATAATCGATGGCACCTTTATGTAATGGAAACTTAGGACACTTTTATTGCCGAAAATTACTTAGGCTAGAGCTTTTGCAGATTACGAAACTATCTCTGAACCTATTGCTCAATATGGTATGATTCTGGACAATTATTTGGCCTTTTAACTTATGTAGAAGAAACAATACTCTGAGTCTCATTAACTATTTACTGTTTAAACATGCAACTAAAGATGTGAATATGGATTCATGGTAACCTCAAATAGGGGAATAAAGATATTGTCAAGAATGTTCTAAACGATGGCACAATCCCTTTTTTCTTGTGGAGTCTTGAAAGCTGCAATAAGTTTAAGATATTAAACAGTAAATAGTTAATGAGATAGGTTTGTTATTTTCTGTTTGTAGAATATGATAAATTTATATGCCAAAGGGCGCAACGCGTGCTCTGAGTTGTATATTGATGTGCAATTATCTATGCAGGTAATTATAATATTGGAATTTAATGAGCTGATGCTGATAAGCTTGATAAATTATTTGCTTCACATGTCTTTGAATAATTTTACTTGTCCCTAGCTGGATCAATGCAACTTCAAGCCTCAATTGTACCTTTTATTGCATTATTTTTTCATGTGTAGTTTGAACTTGGTGCTTTTATAATTATCATAATTTTTAGTTTTTTTTTAAGAAAAAAAATGTTGCATTAAGTAGAAATGAAATCAGTCATTTACAATAGCTAATAAGGCAAAAGAAGGGACATCCCCATGAACTAAGAAATCAGAATTAGCATCTAAAACACCATTCGCTAGAGAATGTGCCACATTGTTACCCTCCCTACGAGTGAAAACAAAAGACATATGACCGAAAACCAGTAGCCAACTAATAAATATCCTCACACAATAAATCTGAGCTAGTCCTGCCAAGCGAACGAGCATTTAGTCGTGTAACATCAGATAGGGAGTTTGATTCCAAGATTACATCCTAAAGCCCAAAATTCAAAGTAGTTGCAGACCAAAACGTAAAGCTTGGAGTTCAACAACTTCCACATCCAGACATTCATGAACAATATAGCCAGTAGAGAGAACAACTGCACCAGATGATTGATAGACAACAACCCCAAGACTTGCCTTAACATCTTGCAAATTTATAGCTACGTTAGTATTAATTTTCAACAAATTAGCAGGAGGTGGATGCCAACGAACCATAACAACATATGAGGATTCAATTGGAGATGGCACAACAACTTCCCGCCGCATTGAATCAACCATAAGAACCAATTGACAGGGATGTATACCTTGTTGTCCCGCAGTAAGCTGATTTTGCCTAAACCAAATAGACTACCGGATAGTAACCACTATTGCCAGAAGATCCACATTCTGATATGAGAGCAACTCTATATACCAATCCCATATGGAGTTGACATGTACTTAATCGATTCGAAGTCCCATAGAGGATAATAACCAAACACCACGAGTCCAAGAACATTCTTTAAAAAAGTGGAATAATGATTCATATTCAGAACCACAAAACAAACATCCTTGTTCAACAGGCATACCTCGACTTCGCAAATTGTTTACTATTGGAAAAGAATCATGCAGCACCCGCCATACAAACATTTTTATCTTTGGTGACACATGTAAATGCTAGATGGATTTCCACATAGTTGTTTCAGATACATAAGAGGAACTCGTCGAGGATGAATGATGTGCCAAAGATTGGGCCACCTTATACCGAGTCTTAATAGAATACTGCCTATCTCTAGTGAATAACCAGAATTGAGAATCATTAGGGAGTCGATAACTGAGTGGAATCTTCAATATAGCATTAACCTTAAATGGTAAAAATAGTTGTTTAAGAAGGTATACCCTCCACTGTCTAGTTTTCAAATCAATTAAGGAGATGACTGTATTATCAACCAGATCATATCAAGGTACTAAAGGTTTCATACCATAGAGACCAACAATCAGTCCATATATTTACTGATAACCCATTACCAATGCGCTAATATGTCCCCACAATCAAAGTATCTCTAGTTGCTAAAACACAACGCCAAAAATAACTTGGGCGGTAGCCAAGTGTTGCTGTCCAAAAATCCTAACGAGGATAATATTTAGATTAGATGACCCAAGCATATAAGGAAGTAGACTGCATCAACAATCTCAAACCTTGTCTGGCCAGCAAAGCCAAGTTAAAATAATGAAAATGTCTGAACCTCAAACCACCCTCAACTTTTGACTTAGATAATTACTCTTTAGATAACCAATGTATTTTACATGCATCTATCATGTTTCCCCACCAAAATCGATTAATCATCTTCTAAAGATTATCATTAAATGTCTTTGGCAAAAGAAAACACCTTATGATATATTGAGGGATAGATTGAGCCATTGCTTTTATCAAAACTTCTTTTCCTGCGCAGTTAAGGCGTTTTTATTTCCACCCCTTTAACTTCTTCCATAACCGATCTTTTAAAAAACCAAATATCTGCTTCTTGGAATGCCTAATTAAAGCTGGCAAACCTAGATATCTTTCATAACGATCCATAATGGACATGTGTAACAAATCACAAATATGTTGGCGTTGAGGAGCTGGGACATGACTATTGAAAGTGATAACTGATTTATCAAAATTCACTACTTGACCGAATTCATGAGAATAAAGCCGTAATAGATGTTTTAAAGTTTGGCATTTTGTCGCTGTTGCTCGGGTAAATAGAACACAATCATCTACAAAGAATAAATGAGAAATAGATGGACTACTCGGAGAAACCTGAATAGGATATAAATCTCCTTAAGCAACAACTTTCCTAATCATTGCTGAGAAGCCTTTCACATAGATCACAAATAAATAGGGCAAAATAGGATCACTTTGACAGAGACCCCTACTCGGTTTTAGAAAACCTTCTGAATGCCCATTAATTAGGAATGAAAAGGAAACTAACTGCAAGCTACTCATAATGAATACAACAAAATGAACAAGAAAATTCATCTTTAACATAATACTTTCAAGATACACCCATTCAATCTTGTCATAAGCCTTACTCATGTCGAATTTAATGGCCATAACCCTTGTCTTACTTTTAATACAGTGCTTTATAGAATAAAAATTCTCAAAAGCTACAATTGCATTATTCGTTACCAATCTCCCTGGAACAAATGCACTTTGAGTTTCATGAATCAACATATACAAAACCATTTTAAGTTTGTTAGCCAAAACCTTAGAAATAATTTTATAGATCACATTGCACAGACTTATAGGCCGAAGGGCTTTGACATAAGTTAGAGATTTAATTTTTAGGATAAGGGTAGCAAAAGTATGATTTAAATTACTAGGCACGACACCAGTATTTAGAAAATTTAGAACTAAAGAAGTAACATCATCACCCACTATATCCCAATATTTTTGAAAAAATGAGGCAAATATACTATGAGGACCCAGAGCTTTATTGGGATGTATTTGCTTAAGAGCTTGAAAAATCTTATCCTGAGAATAAGGTAAAGATAGTAATTCAGCATCACCCACTATCAAACTTGAATCAATTGTTGCAAAGGAATGCTCAAAATTCTGAACACGCGTACTTGTAAACAAATCTGAGTAATACTGATTAACTAATTGAGCAAGACCTATCTGCCCCTAGTACCAAACACTTGAAGCATCTTGAAGTTTATGGAGCTAATTATAACGACGTCATTCAGAGGCTTTGTGATGGAAAAATTTGTATTCCGATCACCCGCCTCTAACTATATGACCCTTAACCGTTGCCGCCAATATTCCTCATCCTATACAATTAATTCATTAATGTCATTTTAGAGGTTCTGTATTGTAGGGATATGAAGAGAATAACTAGCTTGCTCCTGGAGAGCTTGTATTTGACCCAACTTGGTATCTATCTGTCGCCTCAAATTACCAAAATTTTGTTTACTCTAACTACTAAAGCATTAAAGTAGTCCCTGATTTTTCGTTGTAAATTCCCACTAGTAGTAGTGTCATAATTGGAGTTCCACACTGCTTGGATAATATCACGGCATGAAGAATCCCGAGTCCACATAAATTCAAAACGAAAAATATGTGGACGTTAGTGAGCAAAATAAGGCCTCTGTACCATGTTAAACATAATTGGCAAATGGTCAGACACAAGCTTTGGTAAATGCTCAACCTGAAAAGTGAGGAAAAAGAGATTTCAATTGGTCATTACCCAAGAAACAATCAAGGCATTCCCGAATATTAGTTGTACTCTTTCTGCCATTATCCTAAGTATACATACATCCTTTGTAACCCAAATCTTAATAGCCATATTGATCAAGCACACGATGGAAAAGCTCACTATTATGAGAGTCATTAAACCGCCCTCCTTGTTTTTAATAATTAAATAGAATAACGTTAAAGTCACCAAAACAAATGCATAGGTGAGTAATAGATTGAAAAAGCATGTCAAGCAACTTTCAAGTTTTTGATTTTTGATGTTGCGCAGAATATCCATAAATTCCATAACTAGTCCAAACATGATTACGTTAAGAATCAGAAATATAAAAAACAATACTGTTGGCACTATATGATACAACATAAGCATCAATAGATTTTTTCCACAATAACACCAAACCACCAAACCTCCCAACACTTGGAACAGAAAACATAAAATAATCCAAAAATAAAGACTGAATGCCATCTAGATGAGAAGTGGTCTGCTTTCATTCCATTAAGAAGACCATATTGGGAGAATGTTTCTTCATAAAGAAACATAGAGCACATAATGTTTGGGGATTCCCCGAACACTCCAACTACGGAGCCTCATTGTGTCGGGCAGTCTCCACCTCGCAAACTGAATTCATAGCAGCAGTAGGACTAGGAGGGTCATGAAAACCACCCAAGTCAGTAACTTAAAGTGCACCATCCACATCAGATAAAACTTGATCAGATTCATGTCCCTTCTTAATAGACACTTCCACTTCTATAGCAACAATACCCGAAACCATTCTTTTCCTCTTTTTTACTGGAGAAAAGCAACCAGGTAACTGTATTGTTGGCTTGCTCCTACTCATTTTTTTAAAATTTCAGTAAAGACACCTTCCCTTCTCGATAAAGTGAAAGCATAAATGAAGAACTAGAGTTGGCAGTAGTAACAATGGGCAAGGATTTGGATCCTGAGGCTGTGACATTGGTAGCCATAGAAGATCCTGTACCAATGCAGTGTGTCATAAAAGATGAGGTAGTGGTAATTACTATTGGCGAAGCAGACAAGTCCAAATTGAAAAGGAAGCACATTCTGCAGATCCTTAATGGTAGTTGGACCCAAGGAGGAATCATGAGAATCATGTTACGATAAAGATGGAATATGTAATTGGCGACAAGCCTATGCCTTATCCAAACTGAGAACACTATCACCACCAGAATAAGGAGTATTATGAGGGAAGCCATGCCTTGTAATAACAGTCTTTACATTCATGCAATTATGAAAAAGAGATGCCCGTACCTGAGGTCCATATGGCCAATCTGACATATTAACATTATCAGGCTTTGCATCACATTCATCTTGTACATGCCCCAAATGGCCACACTAGTAACAGTAATTTGGTAACTTCTCATACCGAAAAAACACTTACACCCGTTCCCTTTTATTGTTTAGAATAATTGTCCCTTGTTTCAAAGGCATTGTCACATCCACTCAAACTCGGATGCGAGCATATTTGCCCCAAGAATCAACATCAGTAGGATGAACTTTAAAGACATCACCGATTTTATTGCCAACTTTCATAAGAGAAGCATGATCTTGACGGATCAAGGGTAAATTACAAATTTGAACCCAGAAAAGGTAATGTGAAAGGTTGACATTAGAAGGTTGCTTGTTACCATTAATCACCCCAAAGACTATAAGTTGGCGATCATAATGCCAAGGACTATCGCGTAACACCTTCATTTTGTCACCCCTTGAGTGGAATTCACAGACAAAGAGATTTGATCTTGTCTCATCCAACGTGAATCCTTTTGACAGATGCCATGCACCATTAAATGCACTTGACAAAGCACATAGTTAAGTGGCTTGGAAGATAGAATGTGACCTACAAGACTGTGGCTCTGTTTTGAATCATCGCCTATTGTAGACCCCAAATCCACTTCGTCCTCTTCATCCTTTGTCAAAGAAAACTTCTGCTAGAGTTGTTCCAAATCTCCAGCCATAACTTTAAAAAACAAATGAAAACAGAGCACAATAACAACAATCATGACACAGAGCCACGATGTAAGATTGGAAGAAGAAGAATCTCAAATCAAATAAGGGAATCCCTATTCGATTGAGAGGAATAACTTCCACAAAGAGGAATAATTTTTAGTTCAGTTTTCAATTTTAATAACAAAAAATTTAGATCAAACTAATACGTTACTAAAGGATAATTGCTGAAAATAATTTTATTTTATAATTATAAGTTATTTTTTAAAACTTTTTTCTTACATTTTCTTTATTTATAACACAAATATAAATTTCAATATAATTTATATATTTTGTCCTTAGTTTTAAATATATTCTTTATTTCAAATTTAAGTAAATTATTAAATTAATTCTAATTTTTATCCTTTCGTCATCATTATTATTAAAATATATATATGAACTTTTTACAAAAGTAAAACTAATTTTTTAGTTTATATATGACTATTAATTTATTTAGATGATTATGTTATCTAAATCAGTATTTTCTCTGACTATTCTGCTCAGGAAGTTATATTACCTCTTATCCTTGCATTTATATATCCATTGAATTATATTGCATTAGCTCATAATTTAATTTGAGGATTTCTATTATTAAAAGAAAAATCATTTTTTTCTTTGTTTTTTAGGTTGAAAATTGTACACCTATTTTTTGGGCAACTTATATTCATTTAATGAAGGTAATTAATTTTGTGATACAATAACAAGTGAATTTTAATGTAGGAATAAGATCAATAAAGATTACCAAAGCATCTGTTGGTCCATATCTTTACATGTTCTCTTACTAGATAATTAATATTTGTCTTATTCATCTATTTACTTTGTTTGTGAAATGCCAACAAGCTATGATCAAATGGTAGCTTATCATCCTATGTTTGCTTAATTTGAGTTGAATTTTTTTTTTTGTTGAAAATCGTCCTCTAAGTATCAAAATTTTATATGCTAAACATAAAGAATAACTACGAAGCATGTATTTTACTTTATGGAGCATTGATATTTCCCTTTTGTGTTTTGGCCTAATACACTATTTCATTCCTGACATTTGAAAAAATATTTATTGATCCCTGATATTTGCAATTCATGTACTATTTTATCCATGACAAATGGACTAATGAGTGCTAACTGTTGCAAATGTCAAAGATGAATAAATATTTTTTTAAATGTTAATGATGAAATAGTGTAATAGGCCAAAACACAGGAAAAAATAACAATTATCCCCTTACTTTATTGCGCTAGAAAGTTTCACCCCAACGATTAGATGTGCTCTTGCTAATATTTTCCATGCTGTCCCTTTTATTCCTGCAGTCTTTCACATGTATTGTTCTATATTCATTTATAAATTTAATATATGAATAAATTGTTGAATTCTATAATTATGTTTTTAAATTTTTTGTTTAAAATCTTATTTGAATGTAATTTTTTATTTTTTTCAAAAAATAAGTTAAAAATCTTCCTTTTTTTACTTTTAATGATTAAAATACATATATAAATACAAAAAATATGCTCTAGACAATCACTGAAAAATTGAAGTGTAGAACAATTAGAAATTTTAAATTTTTAACTGTTTAAAAGAAATTTTAAAATTTTAAAATATTTTTAATAATTAATTATTTGATTGCCTATTTAATTTTTTTTTATATTTCTTAATTTGTATTTTACTTATTTCATTTAACCAATTTAAAATTCTTCATTTTATTATTTTTAATATATAAAAACTTTATTGATTTCTGTTTAACTAAAAATAATTTATATTCTTACCAATACAAATATATTAAAAGTAAATAAAATGAAAATAAATACAAGCGTCACGCGCAACGCGCAGGGACCAGTTAGGGATGACTTATAATGCATAATCTACGTCAAATAGTGTATCCAATAAGAGCCAAGCGCGTGCAAAGTCGTTTTTGATAGTTTCCTTCTCCGCGTCTTAAAAATCAAAAGTGAAACCCATTAAAAAAAAAAAAGAAATTCAAAAGTGAAACCCGGGTACCGCCTTAACCGGTAAAATCTAAATCCGGTACCATTGCAACGTTCCATTGCACTTCCTTCGTACAACGGATTTCTCTCTCCGCCTCTGTGCATGATTCTTCAATTTCTGTTTTCTTTTCTTTTTCTCCTTTTTACCTTTTCTTCGTCTCAGTGTTTCAAACGCCAAACAAAAGCAACAATTCTTCATCTCTATCTTTCAACATTTCCACAACTCGAAGAGACCGATTCAACTCGGTCTTCTGAACTCAGTCTCTAGGGTTTTCTGATTCAGGTTGTTGCCAATTTCTGTAATTGTTGGTGTATTACTTATTTACTTTCTTTTTCATTTTGTTTTTGACGTTACAGTTTTGTTTGATCTTGTCTAGGGTTAGCAGCAGCTGTTGAAATGTCTCGAGCTGAGGAGTTATGGGAGAGATTAGTACGGGCAGCATTGAGGAGCGAAAGAACACGGGTTGATGCTTTTGGTCGGCCGCTTGGCGGTGGCATTGCCGCTTATGTACCGTCTTCTCTTGCTAATAATAGAGATATTGATGCGATTTTGAGAGCTGCTGATGAAATTCAAGACGAAGATCCCAATGTCTCTAGAATCTGTAAGTGTTTTTTTTTGTGGTGATTTTAAAGCAACTAAAAAAAATTGGTTCAATCAATTGTTGTTTGCTTAATAATAATCAATCGCAATACCAATAGTAAAATGGATTTTGTTTTCTTTTTTCTATGTTTGGTTATTAAGTCTAATACAAGTAGCTGAAAGTACCATTGTGATCTTTGTGCAGAAGATATATATTTTTTTTTATTGTTTTGCAACAGGCACTTTGATTTTATTATTTTTTTGCCTTTTTTTTAACGATATACTTATTTTATAAACTTCATAAACTGATATATCTATATATATTTTGGCTTTCTTCTCTCTTACCTGCAGTATGTGAGCATGCTTATTCACTTGCACAAAATCTGGATCCTAACAGTGAAGGAAGAGGAGTTTTACAATTCAAGACTGGTTTAATGTCTGTCATTAAGGTGTAGCTTTTGCCTGTAAATGTCTTTTTATTTTATTTTATCATAGTTGTTAGGGTATTAAAACTATTCATGGGGCTTCGCTTAGCTGGTTTTAGCTTTTAGGTTGAATTGTTCTTGACAATATTGTGCTTTTAATCTTGTATCAATAAAACCTTATCCGACTGAATTGTTCATGATATGTTAGTGAATGTTAGTGAATTGTTCATGAATTGTTCTTGACCCATGTTTTGTTCATGATATCTTGGGTGTTTTTCTCTTTTTTTCTTTTGTTTTCCATATATATCTTGAGTCTATTTTCCACTTTGAACCCTGGATGAATGATTTGCTTTTAAGTCATTGGCTGAGGCATATTGAATGGATTTAATAATTATCATGCATCTGCTGTTTCTTGGATTTGTAATTTCAAAATTGGTGTTTTTCCTAGATATGTGTCCTGATATCATGTGCCTTTCTTGTCCTTTGAGCAAATTCCAGCAAAAGCCTGCAAAGAGGGATGGTGGAACCATTGACAGAAGCCAGGACATTGCTCGCTTGCTAGAGTTTTACAAGCACTATAGAGAAAAGAACAATGTAGATCAGCTACGAGAAGAGGAAATGAAGTTGCGGGAGTCTGGTGTTTTTAGCGGAAATTTGGGCGAGTATGTTTAGGGATAGAAATTAAGCCAAAGCAATAAGTTTAGTTTTTACTTATAATATGAATTACTTTCTCTGTTAAGGATTAAATTTTGCTAAAGTTACTGCTTAATAGTTTAAGGATTTCGCTTTATAGCAGTAATCATGCATCAAGTGGAGTTAATATAGGACCTAGTATGCACTATTAGTAATTATGCTGCTGCCTTTTATTTCTTTTGGTAGATTTTATGATCATCATTATATTTTTTCATTGCACAATAGAGCAGCTTGCTTTCGTTAATAGTTTGTATTCATGTCGTTCGCATTCCTCTTCCTTATTTCATGACTTTTTGCTCGCTCATGATTTTTCTAATATAGATTGGAGCGAAAAACAGTGAAGAGGAAAAGGGTTTTTGCAACTCTGAATGTTTTAGGATCTGTACTTGAACAGCTGACTAAGGAAATTCCTGAAGAGGTTGGTGCTGCAGTCTTATCAAACAAAATTTTCTTTTTATTTACCATAGTGTGACTTAGTTGTATCTTTTAATCAGGCAATGCTTGTTTTTGTTAATTATTATTTTCTCTGTTATGATAATTAAAAATAAAGCTTAAAAGAGGTGCAACTCTATTACAAAAACTGGTTTCAATTATGAAAATTGAAATCAACAAATCTACTAAATGTCTGCAACAGTCTGATCTGTTCCCTCCACATTAAAGAAGAAACTTGGGAAGTCAGCAGCATGATAAATTTGTTCTCTTTTCTGTGCAAGCATATATTCTTCCAGACCCTTAATTGGTCCTAGACCGCTCTTGATTCTATTGAGGACATTAAATCATTGAGTGAGCTAAGCCCACTCACACATCTTCCTTGTCCAACCTCAAAAGAAAGCAAGCTTATTACGTGTCTGTTTTTTTTTTTTGAAAAAGTACAAAAAGGTACCTTATGGTTAAACGCATTTTCATTTAAGGGCTTGTGGTATTTTTTGTGACATCTAGAGGTATGTGATTTCATTTTCTAACACTTTAATACCCTATCAACTAATGTCGTCATTATTTTATAGTAAAATTCTAATATAACAATATTTTTCAATAATAAAAATGTTTTACATGTGATTTACTATCAATATGACTATTTAGATACTTTTAAAGATATTATAAATTTATTTTAAAAATTTCTTTCTTTTTATTCTTAATAAAATAAAATATAATCTTATTTTTATTAATTTTGAATTTGTTTTAGTTAATTGAATGCTATACCACTTAATAAATAATTTTCCATGTTATTTTAACATTATATCATATATTTTTAATAACATTATTGAGTAACGTATTAAAATGCAAGTAAAATTAAGCTACAGACCCTTAAATGTTACGAAAAATACCATAGTCCTTTAAGTGAAAAAGCGTCTAAGCACATGGTATTTTATTGTACTTTCCCCCCTTTTTTTTTCCATAAGAACCTTTTTTTTATCAATATTTTCCCTCTTTTTCCTGGAGGTTATCCATGGTCAAAAGCATCTCCCAACCATTTTATTAGAAAAAGCAGACTGATATTATTTTCTAGAAGCTAATTGACTTAAAAACTGCAAATGTATGACTCTGAAAAGGCTAGAATGTACTAAATTTAATCCCAAGGTAACCCTATGTACAGATTCTAAATTATTATTGTTTGTTGCTGAAGCTTTTACAATTTTTCTTGTGCTCCATGTTGTCTGCATCGTACAATGGGGACAATAAAATTCATTAGGTGAGTGGTTTTGCCATTTTGGATGCTACGAATGACGAACATAAATGCTATTTTGAATGGATGCATTAGGCTTGGAATGGATGGATATTCAGGGAATGTTGTTTAAAATTTTAGCGTCTAGCTAAGACACTAAAACATGTGCTTTTATTATGGCTTTAGCAGAGGGTGCTGCTTTCGGGTCTTCTGGATTTCGTTGCATCTTTATGGTTTTTCTCTTGTTGGATAATCTATTTAAGATATCAACTCATTATCTTGTCCTTTCTTGTTTTTAATTAACCCATCCGTGCTCACACTAATTTTGGGTTCTTGATGATGTTCTGAAATACGTGAAAATCATCTTAATTTTTTTTTATTTGTAGTCTTCTTACTTTCATGATTTTATTTTCCTTGTGCTATTGCTGGTCCATTTCCTTTTTCTCTGTTGTTTTTTTTCCTATCGATTTTGGGGTTATTTTAATTGCATACTAAATTGAACATTTTTATATTTGATGCTAGTGAGTAGTTATGCAATTACTATTGTTTTGCAGCTTAAGAGAGTGATTGAATCAGATGCAGCTATGACTGAGGATTTAATTGCTTATAACATTATTCCGCTAGATGCTTCTGCAATAACAAATGCCGTTGTGGCTTTCCCTGAAGTAATCAAGTTTACCTTCTTACCTCATGCTCATGTTTTTTTGCTTCTGCTTTCTTGATTGAGCAAAATTTATGCGCAGGTGCAAGCAGCAGTGTCAGCTTTGAAGTATTTCCCGGGCCTGCCAAGTTTGCCTGCTGATTTTTCTATTCCTGCAACAAGGAATGCTGATATGCTTGATTTTCTGCATTATGTGTTTGGGTTTCAGGTTTATACCTTTACTTTTCCAATGTGATTTAGGAAGTTGACCTATTACTCCTTTTTTTTTTTTGTCTTTTTTTCATTCAAGTTGTTTTTGGTCATTGCTGCTTCTTCTCTTTCTCTGCTTTCCCTGTCTCTCTTCTTGGGCTTCTGATTAATGCTTCTACAGAAACCTAAAGTGTACTTATATGGTCTTTTTGAGTGCTTTATCATGCTAATAGTCTTTTTCTGATTGATTTTGGCTAGTACTTTTCAATTCTACAATTTTCTTCTGGTTTAATGGTTCTTAGTTCCAGTTTGGTTCATCCAGAATTTATTGATCAAGTCTTATTCTGAGACTGAACACTAGAAAGAGTCTGATTCTATTGTTTAGTTCTACCATAGGTGATGTGAAATGCAATGAAATTGCACTCTAATGATCTACATGCCTATCCTCCCATCATAGTTGTCCGGAGCAGAATAAAATTGCAGATTTATAAAATCGGACTTGTTTCAAGAATTATAGCTGTTTTGCACTTGTGTCTGTGGAATATGGAAAGAAGGGAAAGCTGGAGTATAGTAGGTTAAATTGACAATTGACTGAAAACTGCTGAATACTTTATTCCATATATCTCAAGGTTTTTATACAGGATACTTAAACCTATTTAAGGCAAGTCAGCTATACAGGAATATTAACTATACGGGAATATTACGGCTATAATTCCTAAATAAATACACAGCTATATAAGCTAAGTCTCCCCCTCAAGTTGGTGCATAGACATCACACATGCCTAACTTGGATAATGATGCATAAAATGAGCCACAAGTAACAGCATGAGTCATCATGTCAGCCAGCTGATCTGCACTCTTAATGTAAGGAACCTTTATCATACCAGAATCCAAGTTACCCTTGATATAATTCCTGTCAAGTTCAATATGCTTAGTTTGATCATGCTGCACTGGATTGCTAGCTATCTCAATAGCTGCAGTGTTATCACAATAAAGTACCATAGGTTTCTTTAGACCAAACCCGAGTTCTCTTAAGAGAATTTTTAACCAAGTAAGCTCTGTGGTTGCATGATGAAGAGCCCAGTATTCAGCTTCTGCACTAGACAATGACACTACATTCTGTTTCTTGCTCCTCCAAGTCACAAGATTACCTCCAACGAATGACACATACCCTGAAGTAGACTTTCTATCTAATCTAGGGCCAGCAAAGTCGGAGTCTGTGTATCCCATTCCTAAATAAATACACAGCTATATAAGCTAAGTGGTTACAATGTTTAGAGATTGAGCAATTAGTGGTGCCTCTGATCTTTGAGGGCATCTTATCTTTGCAAATATCTGGAGAAAAATTGTCTCAGGCTCTTAATTTAATGATTGGTTGTTTCATAGCTGTTACATTCTCTCTATTTTGATTACTTTTGTATTTCTCTTCAACATTTCATCCTTTGACTCACAAATTTCTTGCATGTAATTATTGACCTTTATGTCTGTCAGAAAGACAATGTCTCTAACCAGCGGGAACATGTAGTTCACCTCCTTGCGAATGAGCAATCTCGCCTTCGTATACCTGATGAAGCCGAACCGGTATATCTCACATATTTTCTCAAGTTTCATTTATTCATCTTTCAAGGATGCTTAAGTAGTCTGTCAGGGTGCCTTTAGCCAATGTTTTCTTGTTCTCTGTAACTCTGTGAAATTTTGCCTGTTTTCTTTGGAGTTCTATTATCTGGATTTTCCTGATCCTTCAATGGTGCTTTCACCCATTGATTTATTTTCCAAGCAAGTTCAATTCAATCATAACATGAATTGCACAATATAGTCTCATATATTAAGAAAGAATAAATTTATTATATGACCTTAATAAATAGTAATAATAATGCCTAAAAAAACAAAAAAATATGAACTTTTCCTTTCCAAAGTGTGATTGGTCATTAGTGTTTCACCTGTATTAGTGCTATTAAAGAACTTAATTGGAACATAGTTTTGCATACATCAAGCCTGTAGTGCTAGAATACACTATTTATCTGATTTGCTGAAACTTGATCTGGATAGCCTGTTTTTTTTTTTTTTTCTTTTTTCTTTCTCTCTCTTTTGTACTCTCTTGGTTTGTTTCATTTAAACAATGCCATCTTCAGTATTTTCCGCTTGCTTGATATGGTGCAGAAACTAGACGAGGCTGCTGTACAAAGCGTATTCACGAAGTCATTGGAAAATTACATCAAGTGGTGTAGCTATTTAAACATCCAACCGGTTTGGAGCAAGTATGGATACATAATTTTATTCTTCCTCACTGGTGAAATAGTAATTTTGTTTCTGATCTGTTTCATGGCGGATGATGATTATTAAAACTAATGTAACAAATGGTGTACTGCAGTTTGGAGTCTGTAAGCAAGGAAAAGAGACTACTCTTCCTTTCTTTGTACTTCCTAATATGGGGAGAAGCTTCTAATATTAGATTCCTTCCTGAATGCTTGTGCTATATATTTCATCATGTGAGTCAATCTAAGAGTTTATTTGATTTGTCTTATACTGCTTTTAGACTGTGAATTGCTTTCTACTGAGAATAATTGTTCTTTCCTTTCTTTCCTAGACTTGCTGAAATTTTCATTGATACAAAGATTACCATTTTCTTTCAATCATTTTGATATTGTTTCTGTTATTCAAATTCTTTTCCAATACAAGTGCTGCTATATCTTAAATGCCTGGGTTATTTTTCTCTCCTCTCTCTTAAATGCTGAAATTTGATCACATTCAAAAATGGAATCATAAACTTTTATCTCAATTTCATATGGACATTGATGTTTGAACTTTCAATGTGATATGCAGATGGTAAGGGAGATGGATGAGATTTTGAGACACCAAATTGCACAGCCTGCAAATAGTTGCATTACTGAGAATGGTGTGTCATTCCTTGATAAAGTTATTTCTCCCCTGTATGAGGTTGTTGCAGCGGTACGTGTTATATTTGATCCCCTTTCATCACTTACATTTTTTTGCTTTCCCAGATGTAGCTCTTGTTAACATGCTATTACCTTTTTTTGTGGCACTAGATTATAAATAACTGCATGTTTTATTTTATTGATGCATTGAGAGCATCTGTTGAATAAAGTACAAGATTTCTTTTGGGTCATTGCAATCAATTTTTTTTGGATTGATATCTTTTATCTTGGCTTCATTGTCAAGCATAGCATCACACTAATTTGAAGATTGTTGTTGATCAGATGGTACCATACTTGGTAGAGCATGTAAATATGGCCAGAGTTTCAAATAATGGCCAAATTGTTGAATATCTTTTGGATGACAAAAGAATTTTGGCTACCTGATCCGGGATTTCCTTTTAAGTTGCTGTAAATTTCAGATTGATGATTGTAGCATCTGCTGCTAAAAGAATACAGACAATGCTTACTGTTATGGAATGGTTCCGAACCATTGATCTTAAGATAAAATGACATAAGCTGTTACACTCTGTTAAACTTTTTTAATATTTCCAAGATTCGATTGTTTCACTTTTGCAACTTAATGCTTAATCCTAAATCTTGTATTTTTGTTCAGGAAAATGTTGTTACGTACATAATCAATTATAACTACAAAATCCTGATTCATTTATGATGTTATGAGTCTTGACATTTTTATATATGGTTAAATATTTGTTAGACAATGAATTCAAGTTATTTTGCTTATTTTTGTAAATTCATGGTAGGGCCAACAGTATATAATAGTATTGCATTGGTGATTCAACCTAGTGCAAAGAAATAGTTGATTTGCACAAGTGAACATCGTGCAATAATTCATGAACTACTGTGCGATGGATTATGATCGAATGCTTCTAAGGCTAGAAGCAACGTGCTGTCGGCTGCTTGTATGCCGACCAGCAGTGGGGGCTCTTTGGCCTCCAAATGCACTTGTCATTGGCCAAGCCTTCGCCATGCAGGCTGCATTGAAGTACAAATTTCGCTTCATTGCAGATTACATAAATATGCGAGAGGGTATTATAAGTGGTGTAGTGGCCTTGCTGCCACATTCCATTGAGATTCATTCACTCGTTGCTTTGATTCATATATATAGGCTAACTAATTCGCTTAAAAAGGGATATGATGGCAATATGGCCTAAATGCATAGAGATGAAGTAGAATTCATGGAAAGCAGATTTGTCTAACTCAAGTTATCATAAATTTATATTTTCCCTTGCATAAAAGAGGGAAATTGCTGCTGTAGCTTGCCAATAGAGAGTGTTGCTGTTGCATTTGCAATTTCACTTAGGTTATTTTGTGGTTTATGAACAATTGTATTAAATTTTGTTCTTCTTTTTTTCCCTGTGCTTATCCATTTGAATTATGTGTTATTGGATTGCTCTTGTATATTGTGAATTGGGGCCAAGTTGTTCTTTTAGGCTTGATTTTGATAATACTGGTGTCTGGCCATTTTTGTTTGCTGGTTGTGGTGATTGTCAATGTCATATGGCCTATTCATGTGAAGCTTACCTTGCCATAGATATATGTTGATTTAAATGATTTAGAAGCTTCAGCCGTTCTTCCAATTTTGGGATAACATTTCCTATTTGAGCCTCTGAAAAACCTGCATTAGGTTGATAAATCATTGCACTGTTGATGCAGTACTATTATTAGTGATTGCATTTTGTGTACACACTGTGGTTTGACTTGTATTTGACTTATCTGCAACACATAGGAAGCAGGAAACAATGAGAATGGACGAGCGCCTCATTCTGCTTGGAGGAACTATGATGATTTTAATGAGTATTTTTGGTAAGATTTTTCAACCATGGTTGTTTTCTATCAGTTGTTTAAGAAATCCATTGTTTGCATTGAAATAAATTTAATTGGCAGGTGTCAGCAACTGTAATGCGAAATAAACTGACATATTAATTTGTATGAGTAGCATAAAAGAATCAATTCATGGCTTGGTGTCCCTTGCCTCTATATGTGAAATCACACTACTTAAAATGCTTCAGATGCATTATTTTTAAGCACATTTATCCTTCCATTTTTCAGGTCACTTCATTGCTTTGAGCTTAGTTGGCCATGGCGCAAGGCCTCATCCTTTTTCCAAAAACCAAAGCCAAGGACAAAGGTTTACAAATTTCTCCACATCTTTTTTCTTTGTTGGCTGTTTAATTCCATATGGTTTTCTTTCAAATTTAGATGTTGGATTATGTGCTCTTTTGTATATTATCATTCCCATCCCTATGCAGGCATCTTTACAATGTTTTTTTAAGACCTGATTTTTATGTTCTAATAATTTGATCATTCAATAAATCATTCTCCAATGTGTAATCAGTGCATGCTTTGTACTGTGTACCAGTATCAGCGAGACCATTACTGGCAGACCCTTGAGTTGCCTATGAATTCCATCTTTTTTCTTGTTTTTGATTACCTCTCTTTTAAGCAACAGCAGGCATGTCCTTCAGCCGTGGATCTAGTGGCTTTCCAGTTAATATACAACGAAATCAATCTCCCCAGTTGGGATTTGAGAGATTGAAATTGAGGATTGTCACAGACATGATAGGAAGGTGCTTGTTTGTATCTGATATAAAGATATGGATTTAGGGTTTAATTGCTTTATGAATTATGAGAAGATGATAGAGAGGAAAGAACATTATGAAGGGATGGTTGAAGAAGAGGATGGGGAAGAGAAGCAGCAGCAGTGACTTCTAAACAATGCTGTTACAAACAGCTGATTATCAGTGTTATCGATGTTGATTGCATTTATAAACAATTACTTCCATAATGCTTAATATATCTGATAGAACAATTTTTTTAGGATTATCTGGGAACAATGATTTCTTTAGTCATTCTTTTGGTTATAATAACTCTAGATTTTAGGAGTTGGCATTTTAACTGCTATTAAATAGCCTAATGCAACTGAAGAAATATTTTCTTAGTATTAGCAGATGGATGATCTTGGTTTTGCTAGCTTTCTGCTACATTGCGTTCTAGTTAACCCTTTACAACAATAAATCGATATCATTAATGCTTGTACAACATACTCTTATCCAATTTTAAAATGTTCATAATTTTCCATGTTTTACATGCTAGATGACAGCCAGAATAAGCATCTTGGTCTTAATTCCTTAATGAAATA
Source organism: Mallotus repandus (assembly GCA_949671775.1). Lineage (NCBI taxonomy): Eukaryota > Viridiplantae > Streptophyta > Magnoliopsida > Malpighiales > Euphorbiaceae > Mallotus > Mallotus repandus. The sequence goes on from CATIWM010170337.1 coordinate 20,963, forward strand.
TTTTACAGTTGTGATTTTATTTTTCATCAAGGACTCAATAGTCTTGTTTCTATATTACCTTGTGAATCATGTTACCTATACTTTCTTTCTTCTATTTTTGTAGTATCTTCTTAAAACTGCTGGAAGTCAACGTCGAGGGAAAACTTCGTTTGTTGAGCATCGGACATTTCTTCATCTTTACCATAGTTTCCATCGTCTATGGATATTTCTTGTTATGATGTTTCAGGTTAGATTGTCTAATAAAAAATTCTTTTGGAATTATATCTTTCATTTGTGCACTTGAAGAGCTTCCATCGTAATGCCCAATTCTCCTTTCTATTGCGCATTCTAAAAGATTTTGGCTTTACCTTGAAGATATCACATCCTACATTTCACATATCTTTTGCTTTAATCCATACTTTATCATCCCCTCTGATACCAATGCAGTTAAGTTTTTATCTTATTCACCTATTAAGTCTTACTATTATCATGGGCTTAAGCATTTAATTTTTCTGCGTTTACAGGGACTCACCATCTTTGCTTTTAATAATGAGCGTTTTAACTCCAAAACCCTGCGGGAAGTTCTGAGCCTTGGTCCAACATTTGTGGTGATGAAGTTTTTTGAGAGTATGAACCCTTGTTTCAGTAACTGATGTTATTCTGTTCTGTTGGAGATAGTTTCTTATAGCTGTATGCAATATTATGGATGACCACCAATGTGATTATGTCTGTTACTGCATGTTGATTAATAATTTTTTTAGTTGCTGAAGTTCATAACTTCTTGATGCCAGGTGTATTAGACATTATCATGATGTATGGTGCTTATTCTACATCACGACGTGTTGCTGTTTCTAGAATTTTTTTGCGTTTTGCTTGGTTTAGCAGTGCTTCGGTCCTCATATGCTTTCTTTATGTGTAAGTTTTGTCAGATACCATTTTTCCTTATGTTATGCTTGTCGTATATGAATATTAGCTTACCTTTCTTTCTTGGTATTTTTCTAAAATACAGGCAAGCCCTCCAGGAGCAGAGTAAACAAAATTCAAGTTCTGTAATTTTGAGACTCTATGTGATCATCATAGGAATATATGCTGGCGTGCAATTTTTTCTTAGTTTCCTTATGCGAATACCAGCTTGCCACCATATGACTAATCAGTGTGATCGTTGGTCTATTATCCGCTTCTTAAAGTGGATGCGACAGGTTTTTTTCTTCAATTCTCTTGTTCCTTTATGGCTGGTGTTTTTGTTCCAATTATTTTATTGTCTATCTTGGCTTTGTATATGCTTATATTTTTTTAATTTTTTTGAATTATTTTTCAATCTTATTTTTCTTATGGCCCCTTTTGAAGGAACATTACTATGTCGGGCGTGGCATGTATGAGAGGACCAGTGACTTTCTCAAGTAATCTCTTTCTCTCTCTCTCCTAGACGTATGTATGCATGCATGCATGTTTGAGAAGGATTATGTAGTGCAAAGCAAAGGTGGAAAAACTGTTCTAATTTATTGCAAGTACAAGGGCCATTAATAGTGCCAAATTTTTCCTGTTCAGATATTAAATATGCATTATGTAATGAATTTCAGGTTACCAACATTTTTTTTTTGGTACAACTAATTTGAATTTTCATCAGTATCTATCACACATGGTGATATTTTGTAATGGCTGAATTGGTGTGGATGGGAAAAAGGAAGCTAAGGATGGGGAAGACTAAGATAAGAGGGTTTCCTTTTTTTTTTTTTTTTTTTTTTTCTTTTTTGGGGAGGGTGGTGGTGGGGTGGGGAAAGGAGGAAGGTGTGCTCGGATGGGACAAAGTATTACTATTAGTATTATAATTATTATAGTACTAATAAAGAACCTGCTAGTATCCTTTTTTTTTTTAAATGGTAAATAATGGTTTTTGTATCAAATAATTTAAAAGTTATTTTAAATATGTAGTTGCTTGATAATGGGTTTTAAATATTTTTGATGTAATGCTGAAAGGTTCTTTTACTTTTCCTAGTGTTGGTAGTGAATAAGTACTTCTATTGCTATCTGACTTTAAGGCTTTGGGTATAATAATTTGTCACCTCACATTTAAATAGTGAATCAGTATTTATCTTGCTGCATACTTAAATAGTTGTTAATCCAGGTGGACTGCAAATTAATATGTTTTATTTGATTGTTTTAAAATATACATAAAAGAAAGTAATTTAATATATTAATTGAGTATTTTTAATAAAATGGGAAGTATAAATTAGTTGAGTAATTTTAGAAAATGGGAACTCACTTCCTTTTAGTTTTAGCTTTATATTGTTTTATAAAGATGCCAAATGGCACAAATCTAACTTAATACTTTTAAACCTTAGCATTTATATTAATTAAATAGTTTTAATAAAATGGAAAGTATAAATTAATTAAGTAGTTTTTGAAAATGGGAGCTCATCTCTTTTTGGTTTAGCTTTATACTGTTTTATAAAGATGCCAAAAGACAAATATAAATTAATACTTTTAGAGCTCAGCACAGAGAGAGAGAGAGAGAGAGAGATAGATAGTTGTTAAGAGAGTTGATATTTTGTATATTTAGATTGAATATTTGTTCAATTATAAAATTGAGCAATGTTGCCCAGTCTTAAAAATTTCAGTACTATTGGACTATTGTTGACACCGGCTGCTGCTGTATGTTGTGACTGAATCTGGCATTTAAAACTGTGGTTGTTGTGAAATTTTCACTATTGGTGGCTCCATTCTATTATTGAAAAGGAAAATGTCAGTAGCGAACGTATATCTAACTTAAATGGAGAATTGGTCTGTGATATTGCATAGCTTATTTATTTATTTATTTCTCCATTCACTGTTTGAATGTACAGATGTTCTCAGTTATTTTAAGAATGCAATACTCTTTCTTTATTGTGCAGGTATTTGCTTTTTTGGCTTGTTGTTTTGAGTGCGAAGTTCTCATTTGCCTACTTTCTATTGGTTAGTGGCATCATATTTCTTGTGTGTGATTTTTTTTTTTTGGGTCTTGTTTTCTGAATCTTTTCTGGATTGGTTTTCAACAGATCAAGCCATTAGTGGATCCAACAAAAACTATAGTGGATATGACAGATAATCTGCAATATTCGTGGCATGACCTTGTATCCAAACGTAAAGCAATTTTGAAAATTTTGGCCATGCATCATGTCATTGAAATTCAACCTAATTTTTTTATCATTGTGGTGAAAGTTTTGTTTATAGATTTGGTATTTTAAACAGCACAACACTTATGATCATAAATTTTCATGTGTTTAATGGCTGATCAGTAGTCTCCCAAAGGTGTTTAATTTTTCTTTTATTATTGCTGTGGGATGGTATGAAGGTTGTCATTGGCAATATTCATGGATGAAGCAATGTGCAAAATGTTATACTAGATGGCTTTTTTTTGGGGACTGCTCTAAACTGTAATTTTGTTATGATGCTCAGTTATCAGTTTATGAAATTTTACTAAAATGACAATGTTTTGGTCATTGGGAGTAAGCTTTCAACATTTATTAGAGGTTTTTCCTTTTTTTTTTCCCTTAGCAGCTCAAAGCTGGTCTTTTTTCATATATACTTTTTTTCCTCTAGAAAATTGTTTAATCTGACATTCTTCTCTCTAGTATCATATGGGTGCTTAGCTACTTCTGTTTTCTGCGATCTATGCTTGCAGATAATCATAATGCCTTGACAATTGTGACTCTATGGGCGCCAGTTGTTTCTGTAAGTAGCATTACATGCTGCATTACTTCATCCATTGGCATCCCTTTTACATTTAATTGATTAAATCTGAAATTTGGATCGATTATTCAGAAGTTTGTTAATATGTTTTAAGACATGTGCCTCAGATATTTCCAAACAACAAGCATTTATCCTCATAAGAGATAATTGTTCCCCAATTTGTTCACTTTTCTGCTTCAGGCATATATACTAGTTAAGGCGTATAAACTTGTTAACTGCTATCTTTTAAGGGATGCCAATCAGCACATAATTGTACTATTGTAGTAGGGTTTTTTTTGTTTTAGTTTATTATTCTTTTGGCATGGTCAGAGTCAGGGCTAGGGGGAAGGGGCGCATAACAAATTTGATAATCAGTGCTTATCGATTAATTTTTTTATGTAATAAACTTAATTTCAGCAATGTTCTTTACCATGAGCACAAGTAAAGGTCTTTGCTGTTTCCTAATACTAAAATGACTACTAGTTTTGATTGTCCTGCTAAATTATCATGAGTACTTCATTCTCTTCTCCTGGAGGAATGCTGTAACATGAAGGGAAAAAATCATTAATGGATTTGGAATTCAAAAAATAATAATAACATACATAATTAATAAATAATAAGTAAATTTGGCAGGGACTTGGTTGAATTTCCAATAGCTGACTTGTTCTATGTGGTCAGCATTTCTAATTTTTTCGCTAGACTCACAGAAATTTATTTTCTTGATTCTATTCCTGTTACAACAGATTTATCTTCTGGATATTCATATATTCTACACTGTCATATCTGCCATCTGGGGCTTCTTGCTTGGAGCAAGAGACCGTCTTGGGGAAGTAAGTATTTTAGTAAATCTGTTTTTGTATTTTTTGTTTCATGGGTTGTGCTTCTGCATAAAGTCTCACTGTTATGCCATATTATCAGATCAGATCCTTGGAAGCTGTTCATAAACTGTTTGAGGAGTTTCCTGAAGCTTTTATGAATATTCTTCATGTTCCACTAGGCAACAGGCACTGTTCTCTTCACACCTATGATGAAATAATGATCGTTATTTTTTTCCATTTTTTCTTGTTCTTTCCCTTGCATCTTAGACTAGTTTTTCATCTTTCATTATACTTGTTAATTTTTGCACCACAACTTACAATGGATGACAATTCCATTTTTGCAGGAGATCTGAAAGCTCTTCTAGTCAGGTGAGTCTATCTAAACTAAAATTTTCCTTAATTAGTTTTTGTGATGGAAAACAAAGGTCTAATTTCCTTGAATCTTCAAGGAGTATAAGTTTGGAGTCTACCAGAATTAGACAACTGATGTTTACCGAAATTCCAGGGATTGTGTAAGAATTTAATTGATAAGGTATTAGAAAAATCACAGTTATGCTTGGATTACAAATTTCTATAATAAAAGATTCTGGGCACTTGAGGGATACTTTACAAGGACAACAAAAACATAAATTCAATAACTGGAGTTACACAAATTATGCTGTAGATGGACCCCTCTACTTGAAGAAAATTCTTTAGTTTATCGCTTCAAACTGAAATCTTCTACTTCAAACGAACAAGTAGTTCAAATATTGTGGTGCCTTCTGTGATTTCCTAGGGTAACTTTCAAGGTTGAAATCAATATAGTGTGGCTGGTGAGTGTTTGAAAAGGTGCTACACTCGCATAGCATTTATGTGGGTTATTTGTGAATTTTTCAATCATCAATTTGAGCTACCAATGGTTTATCCTTGCTATGTGGAAGATCTTCAACAATGCTACCAAATAAATGAGCATACAAGTAAAACTATAGTGAAAGATCATCTTTTGAGCAATTTCCTCCGCCAATCTGTTTGATTTGGAAGGATGGGGTTTTGTGGGATAAACTGCATAGTTGGACTTTGGAGATACCTCATCAATCCATCCATTGGCCTTTATCCATCTAAACTAATGAAGGTTAATTAGAATCCTTCCTTTTTTTCCCCTCCAACCCCTTCTATCCTTCTTGAAATCCTTCAAACCAAACATACGGTTTACCTTAGGAAAGTCACTAATGCTTTGATTGCTAAAATTGAAGCCTGCCTTTTATTTTGTGATGAAACTTTTGCCAAATTAAGTCTGGTTTTTAAGTGACTAAACTTGTTGTATTTCCTAATTCATCAAACTTAGCTTGAATTCTGAATTTATTTCTTTCATGAATTTGAATCTTGTTCTTGAAGGCTCATACTTTATACTGCTTTGTGCTGATGTAACAATCTACCCATGCCATAGTGTTTTTTTTTTTTTTTAAATTTATATCATTTTAGTTTTTAAAGTGTAGTATTGATGAATTTGGTAAGCGCATCTTGACTTTTTTTTTTTTTTTTTTAAGGTTGTGGAGAAGAGGAAAGTTGATGCTTCTAGATTCGCTCCTTTTTGGAATGAAATCATAAAAAATCTATGGGAAGAAGATTATATTTCTAATATGTGAGTACTAGTTTTGGTAACTTTTGTTTATGTTATTGCTCATGTCTGAATGTGCTTTCCATATAGGCTTTATTATGCTTGCTAAAGATGTTCCTTTTTCGTTATAGATCATTATTGAACCTTGTGCCGTGCATTTATGCATTTGTAAAAATAAATTTCTATTTGATCCTTGCAAAAAAATAAGTTCATGAATAAATTTAATAAATCATTGCTTATGTTCCAAAAGGAGTTTGCCTCATTTGAATTTGGTTTTGCATTACATTGTATACTTTGGTTTTTAAACAAAATTATTTATTTTTTTCTCACCCCATTTTGAAGGACATCATTATTCTTGGTTACTAAAAGGACAAGCATGAGAATGATATAAAAGAATTTTTAATGAAATAAAAATAATTTTTTATGCAAAATGTTTTGATTGTTCAGCTGCCCAAAATGTTTAGTACACTTTATTGGCCACCCAAGATAAATTACCAAACAAATAGCCAAATTCATTTGGAAAGATTTAAAACATAGTTAGTTATTAAAGAGGCATCATTGAGGTGCAAGCCCTAGCACCTCAAACACTAAAAAGCTTTAACGTTTTGATTTGCATATGTTCTTTCTTTTTTAATCATTTGTCTTAATTATTTGTTCATATATGAATCTCCAACATTTATTTTGAATATGTAATTGACCTTACAAAGATCTGATACATGCCAAACCAAATAAACTTTTAATTCTGTTATTTTGCGTGTCTTTTGCGTGTTTTGTCACTCAGGTGCATACCTACTTATTGTACTTTGCGCCCAGGCTCTAGGAATCCTTTGCCTCATAATGCGCCTTATGCCTTAAATAACTATAATTTAAAACAACTGACATATTGAACTTTGAGAACATAACTTTTACACCCTTGAAATATCCAAAAATATATTAGCATATGCAATGTGTTGGACATATTTTCAGTTTGGACTATCAATTTTAATTTTAACTTTATTGGTTTTTTTATCATAAAAAATAAAGTTGCAGTCATTTGAATAAACAAAGTAAAAATTGATGATTTTAATGGGTTTTAGTGATTAGTTGAGTGGCAATGGTTCAGTTTTTATTTTAAATTTTGCATCTGTATTTGTAAAGTTCTCTTTTTCCGCTCTTTTTTTTTTTATGTATTCCAGAGAATTAGCTTTTTTTTTTTTTTTCAAGTTTTATTTCAAATGTAAATATAAGAACCATTGCTACCTTCATATTTTGTTGACATGGACAAGGAATAATTACATTGTTTTTCGATGTTTTCTATTTAAATGTCAAAACCTTATTTTACTGCAATCAAGTGTTCAGCCAACTATTTTTGTTAAAATAAAATGCTTTTCCATGGAATTAGTCCCAATAGCGCTAGTCTTGCACTCCATTCATCTCTTTCTCTTCCTCCTTTTTTTGTGTCTGTTTCTTTCTCATTTTCTTATCGTTTTAAGAATTGCATTTATAAGTCCACGGGCCTCGAGAGTGTTGACCCTTGCACATACACATGCACTTATAAATGGGGTTGAACCCATGTAACACAAAACAAATTGGTTTATGTTAAGGTCCAATCTACACCACTTATAGATATATTCTCCAACACTCTCCCTCGAGTGTAACTGGGCCTGGACCAGTTACACACTTGTCCAACACAAACGGATTGCACCCAACAACTCACATGAGTCTTATCAAACTTAAATGGGTTAGGCCTAGTTACGCCTGTCAAACACAAACGGGTCACACCCAATGACTCACATGGGTTGTATCAGACTTAAACGGGCTGCACCCAACTCTAGGTCTTACACATGAGCTCAGGATCACTGCTTTAATACCATGTTAACAAGTCCACAGCTCTCGAGACTGTGGGCCCACACACACACACACGTGCACTTATAAATGGGGTTGAGCTCATGTAATAGAAAACCAATTGGTTTATGTCAAGGTCTAAACTACACCACTTATAGATATATTCTCCAAAACCTACCAACATAGGAAACCGTTAGTTTTACATCTCCAAGTTATTTTCAAATTGACACTTTTGTCTCCTAAATCACAATAGTTCTTGTTGAATGCAACAAAAAAAAGGGGGAAAAATAATGACAAGAAACAGGAAAAATGATTTTGAGCATTTGAGTTTTCTCTCTCTATCAAAAAGAAAAAAAAAAGGAGAAATAGAATTTTTATAAAGAAAATGGGAGAATATAATAGAGTGCAAGAAAGGAAGTAAAAGATGGGCACACTGTTTATCGGGTGAAATAGTTCATTTAACATTCTGGTCCATAAAAAAAATTGGCTGTTTGTAGATTTGATTGTAAAACAATAGTTAGATTTGAAAATTTTTAAGATGTTTATGGTGTACGTAAGAAATAATGATTTTAATTGAATTTCTTGGGGTTCTTCTTAATGGCACTAAATCTATTTATCATGCCATTATTGACTGTTTCTTTTTGAAGGCATAATTAAATTTATGGCTAAGGGAATGCTTTGTGGAAAGTTATGGTATTCTTCTCGTGGAAAATTATGGTATTCTTCTCGTGGAAAATTATGGTATTCTTCTCATGGAAAATAGCAAATGCCAAAGCATAAAATCTGGTGTCTTTTTTGTTAACTTCAAACATAAAATAGTTCATTTTATTTGAGTTATTGCATGAAGCATTCCCACTGCAAAAGAGGCCATACTTTAATTTGAAAATAAAGAGAAGAAATTGTTTGCTAAAAATCTTATAAGCACTTTTGATCAATTAGAAGATATTAAACTTCATTTATTCCCATTGTCTTAGTCAATTGACATGCAAGCATTGTTCAGAGGATAGATAATATGGCCTCCATATTAGGAGGAGGTGATGTCTTATTTAAGGAAAAGTAATACAAGTTAAAGCGAAGACTTTAAAAAGAGTGGAGGGACTTCTACTTCCATCTCTTGTATAAGGTTTTGCATTGATGTTTGCTATAAACTATGGTGGAATTCTATGTTAATCTTGCGTGGTTGGATAGTCCTCGTTGAATAATTTTAAATAAAATTATATTTAGAAGTGAAACTTGTCTTGGTCTACATACTTTCAAGCTATGTAGTTTTTCTTTGTAGCTGATTATTCTCATTTCTAATTGTTCTTGCAGGGAAATGGAGTTGCTTCTGATGCCCAAAAATTCTGGAAATCTTCCTTTAGTGCAGTGGCCTCTTTTTCTTCTCGCCAGCAAGGTCATCCCTTAGCTTTAAGCAGTGTCTCTTTGCAGTCTTCATTTCATTTATGCTCCGGACCACTGTGCTTAAACAACTTTTGTGAAGCATGTAAACTTAAACTTGCTTATTAGTTAATATTGTTTCATGTAGATATTTTTTGCAAAGGATATTGCTGCGGACAACAAAGATTCACAGGGTGAACTGTGGGAAAAGATCTGTAGAGATGATCATATGAAGTATGCAGTTGAAGAATGCTACCATGCTCTCAAATTTATTCTAACAGAGATATTGGAAGGTGAAGGCAAGATGTGGTAAGTTTTCATTAAAATGCTGAAATATTATGGACAATCTTGTATGTGCATTTAGTTTATTGAGCATATATACCTATAGAAATATGAAATTTTGCATTGTTTTTATGCACTCACTCAGGGTTGAGAGGGTATACGGAGACATTCAAGCTAGTATTGAGAAGGGGACTATTCATGCTGACTTTCAGCTAAATAAGCTGCCACTGGTTATTACACGTGTAACTGCACTAATGGGGATTCTGGTAAGTCTTATTTCTGCTCTTGTTTTATGCATTTGTTGGATGGTAGGATAGAGAACCAGAAGAAAAACAATGAGCAGAGCATACTGAACAGATGTTCTCTCTCGTTAATTGATTAGTTCTCCAAGGTTATTAATACAAGAAAGTTACAACTACTTCTCAAACAATCAACCATGTTTTTCACCATCCCCAAGCTAAATCACTCTTATACAAGCATGGCTGTTAATAAAGATTACATTGATCTGGAAAGATTAACAGAAGCAGTATATCACAACAAAAAGACATTATTTGTTTTGTGATTTGTAATCAGCTACTTTTTACTTGAAATTCCTAGCTTCCTAAATATTTAGTATGCATTACAGCTTTGATTAGTAGATCAGCTATTTGGTCTTCTGAGTTCTGACTTCCTGTACATAAAGGTTTCTTCCCAAAGCTTCTCCTATTTTGACTAATTTTTTTATAACAGCCTGCTATGAAACTCGTTTTTTTAAGATTCTTTTTAATTATTGGCCTTAACACATCAAAATCACATGTTTCTTGCAAGAATTTTATTGTAAGAGCATGTGGATCAAGAGGGACTTATTCTTGAAATAAAACAGTACCTGAAATCTGTTTTTCGAATATATTCTTGATATTAGAAGAACTTCAGCATCTGATCTCTTTGGATTAGTCTGGCATCAGATGTATTGTGTTTCGGGCTTATAGATGAGTGCTCAATTCAATACCAAGTGTAGTTGTCTTTGATCTGAGCTGTTATCTGCAAAAAATCAATCAATTGGTGTGGGGTCTGTGGTAACCTTTTGAACTGCATCCATGTGAAACTTGCTGAACATATATATCGATACTACTCAATTAACAGGAAATAAGGGGATGACAGGTTCTCGTTTGGGTTGGAAATCATGCACCACTGCCGGTTAAAACAGCATAAACAGTTATCTGATAATATCTAATCTCAATCCTGATAGCATCTTAAGAAGAGGAATGGTAGCAACAGTTTCTTATGCACTTTCCTTTCCTTTATACACTTTTAATAGTGTGTGGTTTTACTCAACAATCATAACCTGATACCTGTTATTGGAGGTTTACTTGTTTCTTTTCTTCTAGTTTTTTAATTAACAACTATTCTATTGAAAATGCTACGAAAATCTATCAAAATATAAATTGGAACCTGATGAAATTTGTCTTCATATTACTGAAATTGCTTGCTCCCCCAAATTTTCACAATGCTTTTTAAGATTTCAAGGACATGCTTGATAAGACAGCAAATCCATATATTACCAATGTTGAGATAATCTGAAGAGGAGAAAATGACAAATATATAATTTTAGATTAAATATAATCAAAACAAAAAAATAATGTTGAAAGATATATTGGTGAATATGCAATTTTAAAATGCCTTTCAATGACAATAGATCTATGGCAGCATGTAGTTGGTTACGTAAAGGGAAAAGTGGCTAAACCCCGTTTGAATTGTGTTAAAAAAAAATGTAGAAAAAGTAGTGCCAGCATATCTAGCTTAACAATAACTTGTTACGTATCAATCCCTTGCAAGTACCCATAATTGCTAAAGGTCTGCCTCCCCAAACTCTTAACAACAGGCAAGGTTGTTGTCTTCAATGAAAAAATCATTGAAATCCTCGTGGACCACAACAAATTTTCCTAATTTCTTGAAAGCTTAGTGCTTCCTTTTTCTTTTTTCACTTCATGTGTCTCCTCCTACCTTGATTCTTATCATTCTCTCCCGCCGCCTTGATTTGGGTCTTCTGATTCTCCCTTCCCTTGTCCTTATTCTGACTTTTTGTTAGAAAGAGGACAATATAAGTAAGTCACAGACTCTGAAACTGATGTGACCTGGTATAAAAGCGTTCATGGTAATTACTTAAAAGAATTTTTGAGTGTATGTAACTCTTGTTTTTTCTAAATTCATGAACAAATACTTTTGTGTTCTTTTTCTGGGCAGTTGGATTGTGAAATTTAAACTTTTTCTTGCTTAACATTATTTTCTACGTTGGAGTATGTTATGAATTTTTAGGTCTTAATTTTTTCTTAAAACTCTCTTTGTGCACTTGATCTCAGGCAAGTGCTTGTGTCTTGCATATGTGCTCTAGGGCCCCTTTGCACATTTTCTAATTATAAAAGAACTTGAATACATATCTAAATCCATAATTTTTTATTCTTACAATGTTAATTGTAACTTAAATTATTTAACTCATAGTATCATTATTTCAAATCCAAATGCATTTGTCATAGACTTGGCAGCCAAGTAAAGGAAATCCATTTTCAATAGGGATTTAAACTTTTACTTAGTAATTCTCTTACTTTCTATGTTGAAAGAGAATTCTTGATCAAGTAGCATGTTCTATTATTCTATAGCTGGGGTTGCAATTATGTGCATTGGGTGTGCCAAAAAGGTGCCATCAAAATGTCTTAATTATAGCCTCTGTCTTTCGTTTTGATCTCTTTAGGAGTTGAGCTTATCTAGGTGAAATTTGTTTCAAGGCTTGAGTGTTGATCTTCGTATTGTTTTCTTATTCTTTGGTATTGATTAGTTGATGGCTTTTTTTTTTTTTTGCCCGTGGACTTAAGCTTACGCTGAACCACATTAAAATTTGTGTGTTCTGTATTTTTTTCTTTTGTTGTCGTGTTTGTTTATCATCTCAAATAATTTTTTTGATCCTCTTGCGCTTCCATTAAACAAAATTTTCTAACATACAATATGGTGAATGATCGCAACTCTCTCCCTTGCCCTTTCAGTCTCCCTTCCCCAGATATCAACTTACTAACAGCCTGGAGTGCCAGGTCCATATATATTATGATAGCATGTTAACATTAGCAACTAATTTTAGTAGAACAAGCAATTCATTTAAGTTGTGCTACTAGCTAATATATCATTGCAATTCATTCTGTTCATTGTGTTTCTCAGAAAGAGCCTGAAACACCGGAGCTGAAAAATGGTGCAATTAAAGCTATTCAGGATTTGTATGATGTCGTGCGGCATGACATTTTTTCTGTAATCATGAGGTCTGCTACAGTTGCATTTATTTGCTTGTGAGTTGGACATGTTTGTTACACATTCTATTATAATGTTTCGTGTGGAGCACCATGCAGGGAACATTATGCCACATGGAATTTACTGTCAGAAGCAAGGTCTGCTGGCAGGCTGTTTACAAACTTAAAGTGGCCTAGAAATGTTGAATTGGTATGCTATTGCAAATTTTTGTTTATTTCAGTATGAGTAATCGTGAGTTATTTCCTCTTCATTGTATGAGATATATTAACTTGAGAAGATGTGCAGAGAACACAAATCAAAAGGTTGCATTCACTTTTAACCATCAAAGAATCTGGTTCTAATGTTCCCAAAAATTTTGAAGCCAGACGTAGGCTAGAGTTCTTTGCAAATTCCCTCTTTATGGATATGCCCAAGGCAAAGCCAGTTCGTGAAATGCTATCTTTCAGGTTGAACCTTCTCAATGCATTAATTTGTTTTCAGACACACAAATATGCATGCTCAATGTGTTTGGTTTTATAATACTTTTCTTTTGCTTATGCAGTGTGTTTACTCCATATTATTCTGAGATTGTTCTTTATACATTGGCTGAACTTCAAAAGAAAAATGAGGATGGGATATCAATTTTGTTTTACCTCCAAAAGATATTTCCAGGTACTATGTGGTTGGTTGGTTAGGTATCATTTATATCTGGTGGTGCAGTATTGTATTTTTATCTATATCAATTTAATTTGTTTCCTGCTGAACTTGCCTGCTTGCTTGCATTCTTAGCACTGGGCATTTTGTGTAGGTTTTGTTTCATTCTTTGGCGGCAGTTGGTTGGCTTATTTGTGTAACTAGAATTGACGTTATGCATCATTATTTATTTATGTAATCAGAGTATAACACAGAAATATGAATGAGTTTCTTGTTGTCTTTCATTCATCAAGTGTATAGATATATATACAAGTCTAGGAGACCTAATCTAGGAAGGAGAATCTCGTATAATCTATCACTATAAATCAGCCTATAAATCAGTATATAGTATATATTTTTACTTCCTATTCTGTATAAACAGCTTGTAACACTCTCCTTCAAGCTGGAGCATAGATGTTAATCATGCCCAGTTTGTTACAAAGATAATCAATCCGAATCCCATTAAGAGCCTGTGTGAAGATATCCCTCAATTATTATCTAGTCTTCACATATTCTGTAGAAATCAAGCCTTGCTGAATCTTTTCACGAACAAAGTGACAATCAATCTCAATGTGTTTGGTTCTCTCATGAAAGACTGGATTAGATGCAATATGAATTGCGGCTTGGTTGTCACACCATAATTTGATTGGCAATGAGACCTTGAGACCCACTTCATTGAGAAGCTGATACACCCACATCAATTCACACACAGACTGGGCCATAGCCCTGTATTCAGATTCTGCACTCGATTGGGAAATTATATTTTGTTTCTTGCTTTTCCATGAAGTCTTCACATATTCTGTAGAAATCAAGCCTTGCTGAATCTTTTCACGAACAAAGTGACAATCAATCTCGATGTGTTTGGTTCTCTCATGAAAGACTGGATTAGATGCAATATGAATTGCGGCTTGGTTGTCACACCATAATTTGATTGGCAATGAGACCTTGAGAGCCACTTCATTGAGAAGCTGATACACCCACATCAGTTCACACACAGACTGGGCCATAGCGCTGTATTCAGATTCTGCACTCGATTGGGAAATTATATTTTGTTTCTTGCTTTTCCATGAAACCAAATTACCTCCAACAAAGACACAATATCCTGAAGTGGCTCTTTGATCTTCCTTACATCCTGCTTAATCAGCATATGAAACACTCAATCCTAGTATGACCATGATTGCCATACAAAATGCCACGTTCTGGAGCTTCTTTTAAATAACCCAAAATTTGTTTTACTGCCCTCTAGTGATCAATAGTTGGAGATAACATATACTGGCTAATCACACTAATTGAATTGGCAGTGTCTGAATGTGTAACAGTGAGATAATTCAACTTCCCAACCAATCTTTTGTATATCTCGAGATCTTCAAATATTTCATCATCTTTTGTAAGCTGTAAATTAGGAACCATTGGAGTACTAAATGGTTTAGCCTCTAGTTTTCCTGTTTCAGATAATAAGTCTAGCACATACTTCCTTTGAGATAAGAAGATTCCTTTCTTACTCATTGTCACTTCAACTCCCAAAAAATATCTTAGCATTCCTAAATCTTTAGTATGAAACTGAGTATGGAGAAATGATTTAAGAGATGAAATCCTTGTAGGGTCGCTACTAGTGATTACAATGTCGTCCATATAGACTACTAACAGAATGATGCCACAATTAGATTTTTTTATACAAAATAGAATGATCGTACTTTTATGCATGCCTCACTTCTCAACAGCCTGACTAAACTTGTTAAATCAGGCACAAAGACTTTGTTTTAAACCATACAAGGACTTACGAAGACGACATACCAACAAAACCAGATGGTTGCTCCATATAGACTTCCTCCTGAAGGTCTTTATGAAGAAAGATATTTTTGATGTCTAACTGCTGCAAAGGCCAATGATGAGTATCTGCCATAGAAATAAATAGCCTGACAGAAGTAAGTTTAGCAATAGGAGAAAATGTGTCAGAATAATCCACTCCATATGTCTGAGCGTATCCTTTAGCAATAAGTCTGGCTTTCAATCTAGCAACAGATCCATCATGATTAATTTTTATTGCAAACGCCCATTTACACCCAATAGCCTGTTTTCCTGCGGATAAATTTTCCAAGGTACAAGTGCCACTGACATCCAAAGCATTCATCTCCTCATTCATTGCATTACGTCTGCCAGAATGTGCTAAAGCTTCATGAACAATTTGAGAAACAGAAACAGAATTGAGAGATGCAATATAAGAGCAAGAAGAAGTTGACAAATGATTATAAGAAACAAAAGAAGCATCTGGATAGGTGCATGTACGTTTACCTTTACGGAGAGCCATTGTAAGATCGTCGCTCGGAACCGGATCTGATGACGAAGAAACTGGGTCATCAGGACATGGAGTAGGAGGATTAGGAACAGGTGCAACAACAGTAATAGGAGGTTGTGTCCGACGGGAATATGTTTGTGTGATAGGAGGCTTAACAGGAGCTGAAGGAAGAGTAATAGTATAGACTAGCAAATCATCCTTCTCCCCCTGACCAGTAGGACCTGAAGATGAAGAAAATGGTATATGTTCCAAAAAGGCAACATCAGCTGACACAAGATACCTACTAAGACTAGGATAATAACACCTATATCCCTTTTGCACACATGAATATCCAAGAAAGATACACTTCAAAGATTTAGGATCGAGTTATGTAACTTGAGGGCAGACATCCTGAACAAAGCAAGTACAACCAAATATCCTAGGTTCAATAGGAAACGGTGTCTTATCAGGAAAGAGAACAAGAAAAAGAGTCTCACCAGACAGGAACGAGGAAGGCATCCAATTGATCAGATTACAAGCTGTAGAAACAATATCAGCCCATAAATGTTTTGGAACTTGCATCTGAAATAATAAGGTTCTAGCAGTTTTAAGAAGATGTATGTTCTTTCTTTCAGCAATACCATTTTGAGAATGTGTGTCCACACAGGATGTTTGATGAAGAATACCACGTTGGATCATATGATGTTGAAAAATTTATGATAGATATTCCTTAGCATTATCACTTCTTAAAATTTGTTTAGGCACACTGAATTGAGTTTGAATCTTAGCAAAAAAAGCAGAAAAATGAGAGAACAATTATGATAGATTTTTCATCAAATATAACCATGTCATTTGAGAATAAACATTAACAAAAATAACAAAGTATCTAAACCCAGTTTTAGAGGTAACTAGATAAGGACCTCAAACATCAGAATGTACTAACTCAAAAGGAGCATTAGCTCGTTTATTAACTCTTGCACTAGAACTAAGACTAAACTGACAAGACTCACAATCTAAAGAGAACATGCTAGAAAACTGAGGACAACCTTTTTTAAGAATAGGAACAGAAGGATGACCCAATTGGCAATGTGCTTCAAAAGGAGTGACAACTTCAGTACATGCTATAGACTTTGGTAGTTGTGTATCAAGGATGTCAAGACCTCCAGACTCATGTCCCTTACCAATAATCTTCTTCGTCATAAGATCCTGAAATAAACAATAATTAGGAAAGAATGAGACAACAACTGAGACTCCGAGTGAGTTTACTGACAGAAATTAAATTAAAGGATAACTGAGGTAGATTAAGAACAGATGATAAAGTGAGTGATGATGTGGGATTAATTGTTTCAGATCCAATAACAAAAGATGTAGAACCATCAGCTAAAGTAATAGGAGAGGTAGATTTATGTGACTGAAAGGTAGAGAATAAGCTAGAATTACCTGTCATGTGATCTGTAGCACCAGAATCAATGACCCATTTTGAAGAGGAGGAAACAAGATGTATTGGGTTCACTTGACTCTGTAATGGTAGGAACGGGACTGGACTGAGGTTTTATTGTTTCTTAAAGCTGAGTCAATCTGGTATATTCATCTGCAGATATCAAAACAGACCTTTCAGAGGTCTCAAAAGTAAATGCAGTATGGGCATACAGAGCTTTCCTATACTGAAACCTCCAACAATCCCGTTTGATATGACCTGGCTTATGACAATAATGACACACTAATTCCCCTGACTCCAATCCACGAGTACCAGTACTCTTGTCATAGTTGTTGGATCCTATGCCATTATTAATACCACCACTCCTGTATTGCTGTTTCCTTGACTTAAAGGTGTTATGACGGCTAACAAGAGCACTGTTAGGCTGAGTAGATTGAACAATTGGCGAACTTTATGTATGAACAACCCCACTAAAAGCATCTTATAGGGAAGAAATCTTTGAACTAGAAAGAATTTGGGATATAGTAGTCTCAAACTCAGGCGGAAGATTAGCTAAAAAGCCCATAACAACCATCTTCTTTCGCTGAGTTTGTTGTACAGTCACATTAGTACTGAAAGGAAGCAGCATGTTGAGTTCTTCATATGTTCTTTTGAAATCAATGAAATATCTAGTGAGAGACCTATCACCTTTGTCTGCCCTGTAAAATGTTTTACACACATCATAAATACAAGAGATGTTCCCCTCTCCGGAGTACAAGAATTCTAAACAGTTCATTAATTCCTTGACTGTCCTGCAGTGAGTTGCCATACCAACCACCTTATTGTCAATAGAGTTACGTATCTGTAAAAATAGTCGAGTTGCCATACCAACCACCTTATTGTCAATAGAATTACGTATCTGTAAAAATAGTCGAGCATCCTCTCTCATCGAAGACATTCTATGATCATCTTTAGGAGGATCATCATTCAAATGACTATCCATAGAAATATTGAGCAAACATAATTCGATAGTTTGACTCTAATTAGGATAGTTTGTACTACTAAGTTTATATTCCGTATTTTTGACAGCATTGGAACCACATCGGAAACAACGACAACCTTTTTCTTTGCCATATTTCAAAAGAACAGCCAAGTGAAAAAGGAAAACTCAGAGAAATTAGAACTGAATCCTAATAGATTTTGGACAGAATTGAATATTCTCACAGTGGTGCAGATGTAGACCCAAACAGGTATGAAATCAAGAAGTGCAGACAAATGCAAGTTGAACGAAGTTGATCGGAGCCAATTTTGGCTGCTCACGTGCCTCCACGCGTCGGTTCGTGGGATCTGGGCAGTAGCTTCTGACAGCGCATGTCCCTCGTGCACGTGGATTCAGCCGACCGGTCTTTGGGTACTGACCGATCGGCACACTGTGCTCCCCCTTGGGCTGGCGGTGTCAACAGAAAACCCTCTGAAGGTGACGAACCAGAGTCACCCTCACTCACACCCAACAACCTAGAATTTTGATTTTCTTAAGAACATAAAACCCCCGGCTCTGATACCATGTAATCAGAGTATAACACTGAAATATGAATGAATTTCTTGTTGTCTTTCATTCATCAAGTCTAGGAGACCTAATCTAGGAAGGAGAATCTCCTATAATCTATCTCTTTAAATCAGCCTATAAGTCATTATATATATTTACTTCCTATTCTGTATATACAGACAATTTATTTTTTGGGTTCCTAGGATCACATAATTGTCAATTGTTGCCACTATTTTTTCAGGACATAGGCTTTACATGGTTGTTCATCTTTGGTCTAGCCCATTTTAACTTTGAATTTACATTATGCTCTATAATACTTATGATGCTAGTTGCTTTATGACTTCTTTTGTTTACATATATATAATGGAGCCATATAGCTTACTTTAAGCTCATCTCAACTAAGCCTTCATCCCAAACCAGTTGGCTATACAAGGGGCTGTTTACTGGTGAAAAACTGGGGATGTTTTTCAAAAAAAATTTTCTATTGACAAATGGAAAATAGATTTTTATGTTCAAATGAGTTAATTTTCTAAATTTTTCAAAAGAAAATAGTTATCTTGTTTTTTAAAAATTCATTAGAGTTTGGAAACCTAGTTTCTTGTTTTAATAAAAGGCGTGTTTTGAGGATTTGTTGTCAAATAATTATACCATTTTTCGATTACCACTTAAACACTTTCTCCTATTATTTCAAATATTTTAAACAAATCTATTTCAAAAAATTTTTACTTACCTTGATCATATGAGTTCTATATTTTAGATATTATTCCATAATACTTTTTAAATTTTTTTTCTAGTTTTGCTGTCCTATTTTTTCTAATTCTATCCTTCTTTTCTTTTAACTCTGCTCACTTATTTTTTATTTAATTTGGAATGAACTTGAGTTATAAACTCTTTTATATATTTATGTTTATTTGTAATTAAATTGATATTGTTATAAATTTATTATTTTAATATTTATATTTTATGTCTTTCAAATTAAACTAATTACATAAACTTATTTGATAATTTAATATTAAACTATACAAGAGTTATTTTGTTTTAAATTGGAAAAAAGTTTTTAAAATTTAACAAATGAACATCAAATTCCATATTTTTTATAATTTTCCGTGGAATACGAAAACACTATTTTTTTGAGAAAATTCGAGTTAGAAAATAGAAAACAGATTTCTATAAGCAAACAACCTCTAAATATCTCCATATATCTATTTAGACTTGAAGTGAATGTCAAGAAAGAATTGGTAAGTCTTTATTTCCATCATTTTTAACAAAAGGGTGCATATTCCTGGGTGGTGTGATTTGATTTTTAGTTTTTTCTTTATTGATATTTGGTTTATATAGTTTTCTTGACTAATTGGCATTGTAGCTTGAAATTTATTCTTATTCTGCTGCTCATGGCCTGAACTCTGTTTGGATTCTACCACAGATGAGTGGAAAAACTTTCTTGCTCGTATTGGTCGTGATGAAAATGCTTTGGAGACAGAACTCTTTGATACTCCTAGTGATATCCTTGAACTACGGTTTTGGGCTTCTTACAGGGGTCAAACATTAGCCAGAACAGGTAAATTGTCTGTCTCTCTTTCTGTTGGTTTACTGATAGCTAAATGATTCTTCCAACTCTTTTTTTTCAAATTTGTTGTACATTATTTTCATTTGTAATTCCTGTAGCTTTTATTATACATCTATATTCCTTTCTCTGTCCTGTGTGCTGGTAACTTCTTATATCAGGGATGAAAAAACAGCAAAATCCGTATTGTTATTTGGTTGCTGCATTTGAGTAATTATTTCCTTTATGCATGTTCTTTGGTCATAAGTTCTGAGTTCATATTGTTTGCAGTCTTCAGTTTTTCTATTCTAATCAATGACATGCATGGGAGCATTTTTATGTCAGAGTTGTTACCTGCATTGTGGTACTATTGCTTATTTGCACAGCTATATGTGCATCTGCTTTTCAGGTTGCAATCAAAGCACTGCAATTTCATACTGTAATATACCACAAAAACCTGTATCTTTAAAATTATTCTTCTTGTCTTAATTATTGTTATTTGTTTCAGAAATCCTTGCACTGAAAGGGGACACATACACTCGCATGTATTTGTATATGTAAAAAAACCATTAGTGATTTAAAATATTCATGTATTTGAGCTTTATTTTTTTCTTGAGACGTTTTGATTCTGTTGGATTGGGATTTGATAACAAGAGAATGGTGGAGGATACATCCTGTTTTGTTTCTCTAACTTTGACCGATTTTCTCATTGAGTTTCTTGTAGAAATTCAGTTAGCCAAATGAATGTTTGTTTACATGAACAATTAGATATTCTGAATTATTATTCTTGTATTTACAGTTCGTGGGATGATGTACTATAGAAAAGCTCTTATGCTTCAAGATTATTTGGAGAGAGCAACAACTGGAGGTTAGGACTTCTGTATATCCCAGCTTTGTTTGTCCCTTGCGTCATCAATCATATTAACTTTCATGTTGATGTCAGATGTGGAAGCTGCAATCAGTGATGCTACTGAAACTGTAGGATTTGAGTTGTCTCCTCAGGCACGAGCTCAGGCTGATCTGAAGTTTACTTACGTAGTTACATGTCAAATATATGGAAAACAGAAAGAGGACCAAAAACCTGAGGCAGCTGATATTGCATTGCTCATGCAAAGGTGAGTTAGCTACCTCATTTACTTTCTTCTCTCTTTTCTTTCAACAATATGCAAGTGACATAAATGTGTTTTTACAACTTGGGTTATATTCCATCCATGTGGTTAAGATATTCATTCATCCACTTATGTTGGCAGAAATGAAGCTCTTCGTGTTGCTTTCATTGATGACGTTGAAACTCTGAGGGATGGCAAAGTACAAAGAGAATTTTACTCGAAACTTGTGAAGGCTGATATCAACGGAAAAGACAAGGTCACTTCTCATTCTTGTCTTCTTCGGTATCTTAAACAAAGAGTGAATTTGGGTGCAACATTTGAAGGTTTCTGGCTCAAGTCATGAATGAGTGACAGCATCATAACACTAGTGACAGCATTATAATATTAGTACAAGTGTCAAACTAATTAGAATCTCTTATTTCTCAAATTAATGTTAGATTTTAAATTGAGAGATAAAATCTTACATCTATCTTTTTCCAGCGATGGCAGGAATTACTAAAATTCAGTTGATTCTAAAGTTGCAAGATTTTTGAATAGCAGCCAGTTATTTGTATATCCATGTAAATAACTCTCTGTAAGGCCTAGAAATTACTGAAGGATGCCCAAATATACATGAAAGAGAGCCTAGACCACAATTCTAAAAACTAGTTTGGATTGAGGGATAAAAAAGGATATGAAAGGATAACTTTAAGGACTATGGGTTTTCCCTTGTTTGGCAGCTTAATGAGGTGGGATAGGAAAGGAGGAGAAGGGAGTTAGCTATTTCTTTAAATCCCACTTTCTTATTTTTTTCAAAATTGAGGGAATAAGAATTATCCTTCCATTAACATTAAAAATATTTTAAAAATAATACTAAGATACTCTTTATCCTTTTCTATCATTTAAAACTTCCAAACATAAAAAATTGTTTAAACATTCATTTCATTTCTTTTCCTATCGTACTAAAACTCCCAAACTATGTGTACGACTCTCAAGTCTTTAAACTTTTTTTTCCCCAAAAACTTGATGGTGTATACTTCATCCATTGACCATGTTGTTTAATGTTTAGGAAAATGTTCATACACTCGAAGAAATGAATACTTCTAAGTCATGAAATGAACGTGAGTGAAATGCCATAAAAATTAATATTGCTTTTTAATAATTTAACCGGGTCATAAACTTGGTAGAAGGTTCTCAAAATGAAGTGTATTTTTGTTACATGTGCTTTCGATGGATTTAGCTGTGGTGGCTAGTATATTCGTCTTTGGAGTTGTTTTTTAGAAATTCTTGTTGTCTGTGTAAGTGTCTTGCTTGAAGTTATGGTTGGCTATTGCATTGAGGTTAGTTGTTTTGTTTTCACTGTTTGATCGTCTCTCTCTCTCTCTAATGAATAAGGTAAGCTTCTTTGCCTATGCTATGTCTGTTAGCTATGCTTTGTCCATTGCAATTTTGCTGTTCACTTAGAATTTTGAGTCACTTTCTTTATTTTCTTTCATTTAATGTTAGATATTTCTTTTGCAGGAAATTTACTCTATAAAATTGCCTGGAAACCCCAAACTTGGAGAAGGAAAACCTGAGAATCAAAACCATGCAGTTATATTTACACGTGGAAACGCAATTCAGACAATCGATATGAATCAGGCAACTGATTGTTTTCTACCCTATTAATTTTTTTCCAATTTTTATTGAAAATGTTTTCAGAAAACAGCCTCTAAACCATCAAAATTAAGAACTCAGCATGAATGAATTGTCTTTCTTTCCCATTTACTGCATCAATTTTTTCACATAAGGATTTTCTTGTTAATTAACAATGCCAGCTCTGAATTTAATTGATAACATGATAATCAATTATGTTCATCATTTCCTATAGTCCTTCTACCAAGAAGTTGATTTTGTGTTCTCATGAACCGGAAAAAGATAGAGGGGAGATTGAAATATATCTCTGTATGACATGTATATATTACTGTAAAATGTGTAAATGCAATAAATAGGTTCTTGTAATACATCTAATGATACCTGTGGTGCTAGGGTACTTGGAGTTTGTTGTAAGCAGCGGTGATGTTGCTGTAAGCAGGCGCTCAACATAGGAACATCAATTATACATTAGCTTTTTCCTTGAACCCTCTGCTGTTTACCTGTCAGATATACCAACCGGGCTCCTTATTAGCTGCGTCAGCTAAAGTATCTAACTGGAATATAGTGTTTCATTTGAGCTTACAAATAAACACAATTTTTCACTGTTACTGTCAGCTGTGCATTTATGCTCACCGTTGTTTAGAAATTCTGTGCCTTGTTTTTTTTTTCCTCTTTTTTCTCTTCTTCAATTTTCTTACAAGCTGGCCCATTACTATCTGGGCCACCTAACCATCAGATCCAGCATGGAATGACTCATTCATACACAGAGGACTTTGTACAACTATTTCATGTGTAGTTGATTCTGTTTCAGCCTGTTTAGCTTGATGATTTATTTGAAACTGAGGGTTTATTGGTTCTTTTGAGATTATTAAAGAACTATTGTTTGCCTAGATGTTTTAACTTTTTTCAATACATCAAATATATAAGAAAATAAAATCTTTTTCCTGTTGATTTTTCACTGTTTCTAACTTTGAAGGCCCTTGGTTAGTGCTATGAGATTCATAAGTAGTTTCCTAGTTATTTTTGACTTCTAATTTTCTGCACTTCATTATGTAGTGATTATTTAGACAATATATTCATGTTTTTTTACAGATCATGTTGATTTTAATGATGATTAATGTAATCACTGTAGGATAATTATTTTGAGGAAGCCTTGAAGATGAGAAATCTTCTGGAAGAATTTCATCATGATCATGGTATTCATCCTCCAACAATTCTTGGTGTTAGAGAACATGTTTTTACGGGAGGGTATGTTTTTGTCAAGACTTGTATTTTTTTTCTTCTTTATTGTGAATCTATTTTAACTTGCCTTATTTGTGTGCAGTGTCTCTTCCTTGGCCTCCTTTATGTCAAATCAGGAGACTAGCTTTGTAACTCTTGGTCAGCGTGTTCTAGCTAATCCGTTGAAGTAAGCCCATATTTTTTTAATGCAAGGGCATTGGTGGATTCATATCATAAAGTTCAGGATAATTGATTTTGACTATTATGTAAATTGCAGAGTCCGTATGCATTATGGTCATCCAGATGTCTTTGATAGAGTCTTTCATATAACACGCGGTGGTATCAGCAAGGCTTCTCGAGTTATCAACATTAGTGAAGATATTTTTGCAGGCATGATTACTTCACAAAAAATGCTTTTTTTTTTTCCCTCCCAATTCTTAACTGGGTTGCTTATGGGTGATGTTGAATAAAATGAAACTACAAATGGGTAAATGAAAGTCTTAACTTGTACACATGCGTTCACTACCACACCAACCTACTGCTGGCTGCCTGTATAGAAAAGGAAGAGATGTACACTCTTAGGTTAGTTAGCTTACAGTGTTGTTCAGATTAGATGGTATGGATTATGCCAAAACTTAAGAATATTTGGTAGTATTCATGAACGATGAACCCAATGGGCTACTGACCAAAAAAAAAAAAATCGAAATTAGCTGGTAAATGAACTTTGAAAGATATGAATGTATTCTATCACTGAGAGCTCCACGTTGGCCAAGCTTATAAAGAAATTGAATATCTGAATTTCTATCCATGGTTTTAAATATGGATAGCATATTAATGTATTGGCTGATGTGTAACAGGATTTTGGCCTCTTTATACATTATTTAGTGATACATTACAAGGGATTGGGGAACAACTCATTTTCCTTTTGTTTTTCAAATTCTGCCTATTTTTTCTGACCGTTCATTTTTAGCTTCCCAAATTAATGGACTCTTTACTAGTCTTTAATCTATATACTTCTAAATTTACTCATTTAAATGAGAATTGTTCTCATAAATTTACTGTAGCGGCAGCCATTTTAGTTGGATACAGGCTGATTTGGTCTGATACTGTTACCCTGAATCTGACACCCATATGGTTCAAGAAACCATTATTTATGATCTTGTTTCTATCAGAAACAGGCTGCAGCAAGCTTACAAAGAGATTGAAAGTCTTGCTTTGTACTGTGCAACCTGTTCTAATTATGGCTGCCAAACTTGGAGCAGACCAGCTGGTTTGGCTGGAATAATCAGGAACCAGGCCACTGGGTTACTGATGTGAACTTGAAACCCTCTATAACTGAAACCTACCTAAACGTGTATGAATCAGTAAGTTAACTGTTGAACTTGTCAGCCCAGTTCTGGCTGAAACTAGCAATGAGGTGGCACTTCTTAAACTTCCGTGTGCTCTCATCAAATAAAATAATAATAATAATAATAATAATAAATTGCACATATGTGTGACACTATCCTTGGACCAAATTATACATTTTGACTACCTTAACCATCTCTACTGCAGAACGCATTTGTTGCATTTCTGTGTAAATTTTTTATTTTACTTGTAATTTTTTTGTTAACTTTTATTTTCTCTATCCTGTCTCTCTCTCTATACATATAAGAAGGAAGGAAAGGAGAGAGGGGGGGTGGACAAATTTACTAAAACACCTTCACTTGTTATTAAACAAGAATTGGATAATTTGGTAATTTAATAATACAAATTAAATTAATTAAAATATAATTCTAATTTCATTGAAAGTATGTTTCCTATTAAAATTAGGTTAGCTTCTATTTTATATCTAATAAAAATTAATTTAATTAAAATATAATTCTATTTTGATTCAAAATATTTTCCTATTCTAGTTAGGTTAACTTCTATTATAGTTAATAAAAATAATGAATATATTAACTATTTTATATGCAATAAAAGTTAAATTAATTAAAATGT
This sequence comes from Mallotus repandus, assembly GCA_949671775.1. Taxonomy (NCBI): domain Eukaryota; kingdom Viridiplantae; phylum Streptophyta; class Magnoliopsida; order Malpighiales; family Euphorbiaceae; genus Mallotus; species Mallotus repandus. The sequence continues at coordinate 47,198 of CATIWM010170337.1, forward strand.
AATTCTAATTTAATAAATAAAAAATTTAATTAGCGGAAGATTTTTAAAATTTTTATTATTAAAATAGCTAATAAATTTTTATTAACTTAAGATTAATTATGACAATAATATTTTTTACGTTAAATTATTTTTAGAATAGAGAAATATTAATTATTAAAGAAATGTTGAAGGAATGCTATATAATTATTTAAATAGAAGTTTGTTAGAATTGCAATAAATTATAACTCTATTTGTAATATTGAATTGTTATACAAATAAATAATATTTTTATTGTTTGTAATAATAATAATAATAATATTTTTATTATTATTATTATAAAAGTATATATTTAATAACTTATATACTATCACGAGTCTAAGAAATTTTCTATTCATGTGTGAAGCACGTGGTAGTTTACTAGTGTGTGTGTGTGTGTAAGTTTGCTTATACAAATTTTTTTATGTAATATTATTTTAAATCCTATATTTATTTCAAAACTTAATGCAGTAAAATTGAAAATTTTATTTTGATAAATAATAATTTAGTCGAAACTTCTAATAAAATGTTTTAATGTTGTTTGTAAAGCAATATCTTTTCCAACTTAACTCAATCCCTAGTTAACTGGGGTTGGTTACATGGATTCTCTTTCTTTAGTATACATGATTATGGGCTACATTTTGGAAAGATGTAGAGCTAATAAACCATTTCAAAACCATCCATGCCAAATAAACTCAGCTCCTCTTTTTCTTACCTAGAACCAATTGAATCAACAAAAATACTCTCAAGTACACAGACAAACTCAAAACTGTGCAACTAAGGCCATATCCAGATATCTGATGCTATAGAGTAACTTGAAACAGATGTCAGTATTCTTGTAACTTTAATAAGTAAAATGCATTTTTCTGGTCTTTGAGTTCTGAATCTCTAAAATACACAACATACTAAGAATTAAATCTTCCACAATCTTGAATTAATATTCGGCATCCCACAATGGAACTCTTACAAAGAAAATCTCGTAGCTTTCTAAAGTCACAGAATGTAATATTATCCTCTTGTCTTTTATAATTCATGTTCTTTATTTAATTGATTGTAAGGTGGTTTGACATTCTTTGGGAGTTTTTTTTAGGAAAAGAAACTGGCTATCAAACTTTTCAGAAATTTTTTTAAAGGATTCTACTTTTCAAATTTTGAAGTTACTGTCCTTTGTTTGAAACTTAAACCAGCATTGATGCATTGGAAACATGAACCTTCAGAAGAGGTTAAGAAATTTTTTTTTTTTAGTTTTAAAAGTTACTATTGTTTAGGAATTATTTTTCAGCAGCATATGTTTTGATCAGCCATCAGTGTGTAAGTATAGATTAACATTTTTCCGTTATAATTGAGTCTAACTGATATGGAAAGAGGTGGCATTTTTTTCAGGATGGCTTTTTAGATTTAGATTGATTTTTTTTTTTAAAGCAGAAGAAAGGAATAACTAGAATTTAGCACCAAACAGTGCTCCACAAACATATTGGGTTTGACACATCCATCAGAATATGGAATATTATCACATGAAGTTTATAAAAATTTTGTTCTAGAAATAGTACTTTATTAGGGAAGAAAAAAGTTTTTTGTAAAAAAAAAGGCCTGGTTGCCATGCTGAGTTAACTTCACAAACAAGTTTTGTGGTAATGAGACCAGCCTCAAATTTGAACTGTCTGAAATCAAGCTGGTGCTTAGAAAAAGAAAATCAACAATATTGATAACAGGAACATACATGAGTAGCTTTTTCAGCCTTTGCAAATTCTATCAAAAACTCAGTGGTCTCCTATGTAAATCAAGACTTTAGAAGCTGGCTGGTAGAAAATAATCACAGCTGGTGTCTCAACTATGTAGCATGGAGATGGAAATGCTGAAACGTGGACAGAAATGTGGCAGAACTGCATTAAAAGATATAGGAAAAAGAAACTTAGAGGAAACATGTAAATATTAAAATCTCAAGGGTGTATATATATATATATAGAAGTGCATGGATAAATAGTAATTTTGTATATAAAAATTTAAAATATTATTTATTCAAATAAATATTACAATTAATTAATATTCAACTACATATTAAATCATTAGAAAGAGAATATTAGAAAAGATTTTGGATTGATTTTTTAAAATTATCATTGATTTTTTCCCTTTTCCAACAGTTTTAAGTTTTTCTCATTCAAAATGAGTTTCCAGTTTTCATAATTTACGGAAACAGCCCTGAAACATTTTCTAGAAGTTTTTTGGAATTTCCATTTCCAAAACACGGAAATGTTGATTGGATGAAGTTTCCATGCATCATAGTGTCTTCAATAATAAAATTTAAGATTTTACTGTTGTTGCTCTCTTGCTCTATCTTGTTTTGAGTGATTTATGAAGTTAATTTCCTCTTCTTGGGGTCCTTACATACATCACACTCTATTCTTTCAATTTAAGAAACTCTGGATGGATTCTCCATGTGCATTTCTTTTCATTTTTCAAAAAATGAATAGTTCTGACTTTTAATCATCATGCAGGGTTCAATTCAACTTTGCGTCAAGGGAATATCACTCATCATGAGTATATTCAGGTATGGTTTCTCATTTTCATTTGTTTATATTTGGTACTTGGAATCTAAATTGGAACATTTGATACCAATTTACAGGTTGGAAAAGGACGAGATGTGGGTCTCAATCAAATTGCTTTGTTTGAAGGAAAGGTTGCAGGTGGCAATGGAGAGCAAGTTCTTAGTCGGGACATTTACAGGCTTGGGCAGCTTTTTGATTTCTTTAGAATGCTGTCATTTTACTTCACTACTGTGGGATATTATTTTTGTACAATGGTATGTAATTACTCTAACTGTGGACATGATATAATTTATTGTAGTTGAAGAATTGAAGGTTGACATTGTTTTCAGCAGCTAGTCCATGTGATCATAGATAAAGTGAGACATGCATAAGCTACTAACAGGCATGCTAATTTCATCTGATTGATGGAAATGGTTCTTTTTATGGCCATTTATGTTGTACGCAATTTGACACCTTACTTTTATGCTTATTCTTGAAGTGTACATTTTTTGCATGCCTTCCCTCTGCATCTGCTTTTTGCATTAAATTTTATGGATCCTTTGCCTTCTTATGTTGTAAGTATGGACTAAAGAGCTATATGTTGCCCTCATGTCATGATAATCATTACACTATATATTCTGTATAATAGCCTGCGTGACTATGTTCTGAGTAATTTTAATTGATAAAAGTTTGGGAAAAAAATAAGCGTAAGTAATAGTTTGTTGGAAGCTGCATGATACTCATTGACGATTTGCCAAGATGTTTGTGATTTTTGACTAGTTTACTCTTCAAATTCTTTTTGCAGTTAACAGTTCTGACGGTGTACTTTTTCCTTTATGGGAAGTTATATTTGGTAAGCCTTATTATTTTAAGGATATTCACTAAACCTGGTACATATGCTTTACATGCAAAAAAAGCAGCTATATTATATGGCTGCAGTTTTCTTGGCAATGTTCTTGTTATTTTTTGTATTCTGCTTATGGACAGGTATGGTAGCTTAAATGAAAGTATTGAATGTCAAATTTCATATTTTAGAGGGTCATGCTAAGCCCATTGATATGCAGCCTTCCGCACTGCATTATTGTTACAAGAGTTTTGAATCCAGGATTTTGATTTTGTTCATGAGAGACTGATCAAACAATATTGCTGTGTGTTTTATCATTGAGATGGAAATATTTTCTTCACTTTTCTTGTTATTGCTCTATAAATGTTTGTGCTATTATATCTTTGCTGTTTTGGCCCTTTCATTCTCCCAGCTAACTTGTTCTTTCCCACCCTCATCTATGCAAGTGCTAGTGCACTTTATTCTACAATTTTTTTGCATGTGCGAGTGGACCCAATTACTTTTCTCTGATACAGTTGTTTTTTTTTTTCAGGCACTTTCTGGAGTTGGTGAACAATTTCAAACTAGAGCTGATATATCAGAGAACGCTGCTCTGAGTGCTGCTCTAAATGCTCAGTTTCTGTTTCAAATTGGTATTTTTACTGCTGTGCCAATGGTTTTGGGCTTCATCTTGGAACAGGGTTTTCTGAGGGTAAATACATGTTTAACATTTGCATTTTCTTTTTATTTATTGAAATGCTAAAAGTTGCTTTGCCTTCATGGTGGCAATTTCGTTGCTTATGAGTTAACACCTTTCTGCACTTTGTCTTGCTTGAATTACATAAATGCTTTTTTTTTTTTTGTGAAATTACATTTTCCTTGCTTGCATTATGGAATGTATCTGATGTGAATTAATATTCTATTTATCTTCATGAGATCTGCATGTGGTTTGTTTATATTCTTTAGTTGGATGAAGACAATATATTAACATCGGTCTTTTTCTGATTGTTGTCTGACAACAAGCACTCTACATTTTGTTTGTAAATTGTAATATGAAGTTCACTGTTGCCTGGAATTTGTGTCATCTCTGAACACCTAGACATGTACACAGCAAGTTGGTTATTACGAACTCATTTGAGTTTCTTTTGGACAGTGCTGAGTTATCTGTTTGTTAAATGAACATGCTTGATTATCCTAGTTTGTGTTCTGGAAGGATGATATAGTGTTACTTTCAATGAATTCATGTTTATACATAAACCTAATACTTACTTTCTTTTTCTGAGAATAGTATTGGAACATGTTCAATTAAAATTTCCTTACTTCTTTCTGGCATGTTACACTCTTGCACAAATGCAGTGTTTTGTTGCTTATATATTTATTTTTTGTTGATTTTGAGAGCTGAATTTAAAAACATATTGAACAATTATGGCTGTACTTGTGAGATGTCTTCCTGTTGTAGTTGAATTGCGATGGATCATGTATTTTGACTAATTAAATTATGCATTTTTGTTTTCAGTTTTCCAGCCCAATGCTGAAATTTTTTGAATATGATATAGATTTTCTAAGCTAGATTGTTTTCATTTTGAGGACTCACATTAAAATGTTTCCGCATCACAAATATATTTATAAAATGTTCTGTTATTTCTAGCCAATGGTGCTTATTCACTGTTTGCTACAGTATTATATATATATATATATATATATAAAATTTATTGCATGGCTTGTGCAGTTTTGTTCATCAGTTTATGCTATGCGATTTTCAGCATTTCTATCAAATTGTATGACATGTTTGATACTTTGTATAATGACATTCCAATGATGCTACACTTGTTTTTCTTTTTGGCTTGCATGTTTTGGCATCTACTTGCCAATGCCGGCTGTTAAGAAATCAATCTTCTTTCCTTCATAATCTTTTGTTGATTGATGCAGGCCATTGTCAGTTTCATAACAATGCAGCTCCAGCTTTGCTCTGTCTTCTTTACATTTTCATTGGGGACAAGAACACATTATTTTGGTCGGACCATTCTTCATGGTGGCGCAAGGGTATTGATGCTATCTCTCATTTCCCTTCCTCCCACTATTTCTTTGCCTCTTAAAGTAAAATGCAGTAAAACATTGTCTTTCATCAACAGTACCAAGCCACTGGTAGGGGATTTGTCGTCCGCCATATTAAATTTTCTGAGAACTATAGGCTCTACTCCCGCAGTCATTTTGTCAAAGGGTACTTCTCTCTTTTTCTGTCTCTTATATATAAATATATATAGTCATGGATGTATTTTTCTGGTGTAACTGTCCAATTTTTCCTCTTCCATTCAGGCTAGAAGTTGTGCTTTTGCTGGTGGTGTACCTGGCATACGGATATAATGAGGGCGGTGCACTTTCCTACATTCTTCTTACAGTTAGCAGTTGGTTTATGGCACTTTCTTGGCTTTTTGCTCCCTATTTGTTCAATCCGTCCGGATTTGAATGGCAAAAGTAGGTGCTATTTCTGATACTTATTTGAGGTTTAATTTTGTTCCCTTTTGTTGAGCATTCTTTCATTTCATATTTTTAGGACAGTTGAGGACTTTAGGGATTGGACAAATTGGCTTCTTTACAGAGGAGGAATTGGGGTCAAGGGAGAAGAAAGCTGGGAAGCTTGGTGGGATGAAGAGCTGGTATGACTTGTTTTCCTGTTGTCAGTCTTTCTTTTTTGTTTATTTCTTTAGGCCATAATAAGCATACAAGGTAGACTTTCCACTCTACTATTCTGATCAATTCTGTGTCATCCCTTCTAGCAGCAATCAATATTATTGCTGTTTCTGTCAGAGCTTAACCATTCAGATCCCTCATTTTACCTCATTCTTTAGGTCTCATAGGTTTGATGAACAGAACTTCTTTCAGGGTGAAATTAATGCACCAATTTCAACTAATATCCGAAATTAAAAGTATCATCATTTCCTATTAGGATCTCTTTCCCTAACAGTTCAATGTAGAGTGTTCTCTATTTATTTTTAAAATTCATCCCGACAAAATTTTAGAGGTACATGTACAGATCATGGTATCCCACAGCAGCAACAGCTCGAACTGTGATAATAATAGTGAAAGACAAGAATATTAATGTTATTATAAAGAGTGGGCGCAGAGAGAGAGAGAGAGAGAGAGAGGAGCATAAGTACTGCTCAACTTTTTGAGGTCTGTAGCCAAAACTTCCTTTCTAAATTGTTGCATCTTACCAAATTGAGGAAGTTTGTAAATGAGATGCCTGCCTGTACCTTTTCCTTGGGCAAGACGCCTTGTTGGGCACTTAAGCAGCTAATATATAATTGCTTTGGTAATGGCTATTTCTTTCAAGTTTTAAAATGATGGCCAATTCTATTTTTTCTTTTTCTAGTAGTCTCTGGAAAAAATGTTTGTCTGGGATTGAGAGGGATTGTTGTTTGGGTTGGAAAAAAGGAAAAGGGACATAGGAATCTCATTGGCATGGTAACCCTCTTGTGTGGTGGCCTAATCTTAGAAAACCGTCATAGTTGGAACTCCTCCTTTAAGGTTTTCTTTTTTCATTTTGTTGAACCTCTGGAAACACCCCTTTCTTATGCTTCATATACCTATTTAATTCTTGGCTCACCTCCAAGTGAATTTTTAATTTATTAAAAGGGTTTGTTTATCTATGAATCGAAAGATGAATTAACATTTATCATACTAGCAAATTGCTCATACGTCAACATGGCAATTCTCCTACATTTGGACCTTCAACTAACTTGTTTGGGCTTGAGCTAAACTCGCAGGTATTTGTCATCGTAGTGGGATTTGAATATAGGTTGTCAATTAGAATTCTCAATTTCTGGGCCCTAGGACAATCTAAACCCTTTGTTACCATGCAAATCCATATGTGGTTCTGTTTTTAATTTTTGTATTTGTTTTGGTTTCTTCGTCTCTTTGTTGTTGTTGTTGTTATCTATTTACCTTGTCTTAAAAATTTTGCTTTACAGGCACACATTCGGACTTTGGGTGGGCGGATACTCGAGACCATTTTGAGCCTAAGATTCTTTATTTTCCAGTATGGCATTGTGTACAAATTAGATATCCAGGGAAATGATACATCGTTATCGGTAACAACTCCGCTTATAATAGATGTTATTTCCTTGCTGCAGTTAGTTTTTAGTTTTCCTTCCCTTGGTCTAGTCACTTCCTTTAAGGGAAGCATGCTATTAGCCCCTGCATGAGTATGGGCCAGATAGAATACTGCACCGTTTGGCTTGTCTATTATTTCTGTTTCCTCACAGTGCAAAAATATAACTTAGAAGTTGTCTTTTGATATTCATGTAGGTGTATGGCTTTTCATGGATCGTCCTAGCTGTTCTTATACTTCTTTTCAAGGTGTAACAGCATGAATTCTGAACCCCCTAATGTTAGGCTATGTTTGACATATGGTTTGGAATTTGAATGAAGTTCTTAAACTTTGTTTGACAGGTATTCACTTTCAGTCAGAAGATCTCTGTCAATTTCCAACTTGTGTTGCGCTTCATCCAAGGGGTCTCCTTCTTGTTGGCATTGGCTGGTTTAGCTGTTGCCGTTGTATTCACAAACTTATCAATTCCAGACATTTTTGCTTGCATCTTGGCATTTGTACCTACTGGATGGGGAATTTTATCTGTGAGTGCGCTTCATCTGAATTGCCTATATTGACATCATTGTTCATGTCTTTCAATAGGGTGAGCAGCAACTGAACCAGGCCAAAAACCGAAAATTTTGGTTTTGTTCGGTTTGGTTGCGTTGCTGTTTGAAAGACCCAGAAAACTTTGGTTTAGACTGAAATTGAAATTTATTACTGTTGGAGAATATATCCCACATTGGAAAAATTCAAAGCAATAAAGTGGTTTATAAGTGGTGTAGATTGGACCTTAACATAAGCCAATTGGTTTTGTGTTACATTTGCTCAACCCCATTTATAGGTCCACATGTGTATGCGTGGGCCGACACTCTTGAGTCTTGTAGACTTGTTAACATGGTATCAGAGCAGTGATTTTGAGCTCGTGTTTAAGAGCATATTTAATAATACTCTTGATATTTTTAATTTTTAGTTTACTTTATCCAATAAACATTAATGCTTAATTTTTTTCAACTTGATTTTTCACAACATTTCCCTCTATTTATTTAATTTTCTTCCTCTATTTACTGCTTAATGTGATAAAAGAGAAAAACCTTTTTAATAAACATATAAATATCAATTAGTATCTTGTATAGGAAATTGAAATATTTTAGAGTGGAGAGTGAAGACTCTCTATATGTAAAGAGCCAAACTAACTCTCTACTCTAAAATAAAAATATAGAAAGTGTATTGGAGATTATTTTTTTAGATTGATTCTTTAAAATAAAAAGTTTTGCTCAAATAGAGAGCCTATTGGAGATGCTTTAAGACCTGGAGTTGGGTTGGCAAGTTTAACTGTCTAGGCCCAATTACACTTGAGGGGAGTGTTGAAGAATACCAATTGGTTTTGTATTACATGAGTTCAATTCCATTGTCCACATGTGTGATATAGTGTTACAAGGGCTTAACCTCATTTATAAGTCCACGTGTGTGCGTGAGCCAACACTCTCGAGGCCTATGGATTTGTTAACAATTACTATATATATATACAGTATCCAAATAGACAACAAAATACATGTGGCTTGGTGGGAGATGAGTTTATTTTGGTACTTGAAGTTGTAGATTCGAACATCCAAACGCACATTTTTCTTTTCTTTTTAATCGTTTGAAAATTCAGCAGACCATGGTTTGGTTCAATTTAGTTTTTAAATTGGGAAAAATTGGTCTGTTGGGAAAACCCGAACTGATCGATGGGACTTGCTAGAAAAACAATATCTCTAGGTTCTTCACGAATTGCTAATGTAATGTGAAATATGATTTCTTTTTTGCATAATTGATGGGTGAAAGGACGTCCTTTAATGCATCCTTACTTATGCATAGCCTGCCCCTACAAACAGAATGTTGACACAAGAGTGCGGTGTTTGCTTACTGTATTGTCTGTAGTTCATATATAATGACTGAGCTAACATTCACTTCAGAAGAATAATAAATTAAAGACTTTTGAAGAGTTATATCACACATCAAAAGATGAAAAATAAATAAATTTAGTGGTTCGAAATTGAGGAGAGGAGATAAAAAGTCTTAACTGATGCCTTTCTGTTTATGTTCCATAGTAAGCGTCTGCTTTAAGTGTTATCGTATTAATCAGCTACAGTGTTTGATACTAGAACCTAATTTTTAACTTCAGATTGCTGCTGCTTGGAAGCCTTTGATAAAGAAGCTTGGATTATGGAAATCCATCCGCTCAATTGCTCGTCTGTACGATGCTGGGATGGGGATGCTTATCTTTATCCCAATCGCGCTATTTTCATGGTTCCCATTTGTATCAACATTCCAAACCAGGCTCATGTTCAACCAAGCATTCAGCAGAGGGTTGGAAATTTCTCTCATTCTTGCTGGAAATAATGCCAACACCGGGATATAATGATGTATTTTTGACTCCTGTAAGTATTCTTGTGTTCTCTTTTTCACTCCTCAATTGTCCATGGCTTTTTTTTTCTTTTAAATATACCAAATGTACTACAAGTTTAGATGATACCACATTTTAACCAGGTGAAGAGTAATTTATCAATTCTCAGATGATATTACTTTGGCCAAATGCATAAGTTCACCCTTGAACTTTACTTAATTAATTTCTAGTACTCCTTAATTTTTATTATGTTCTATTCAAACCTTTAAACTTTTATTTTGAATATATCGAACCCTTGGAATGCATAAAATCAAAATATTTTATAAATCAATGTTGATATAAACATAAAAGAAACTTATATTAAGTAAAATAATGTTTAATGAAAGAAAAAATATAATTAAAAATAAAATTTTTCTAACTTTTTAATATTAGTTTTTAATTTTATTTATATTATTTTGAAGCTAATTTTAGCATTTTATGTTTTTAAAATTATTTAAAATTAAATTTTTATCCGTTTTGATGTTGTATGAGTTAAATAGAATAAAAAAGTACAAATTGAAAGGTGAAAAAGGTTCAAAATAAAAATTTAAAAATTGACTGGAAAATAATTAAAGTTGAGGAGTGTCAGAGGTGAAGCTATGCATTCAGCAAAGATATCTTGGCACATAATTATCTGCCATGCTTGCCTAATATGTTTATTTGCATACTTGAGGAAGACTTAATTCTAGTACTAAGTACCTGTTGATGAAATTATGTGTTAGCGCCTTATCTGAAGAGTGCCAGAGTTTTTCAACAGATTTGAACTTGTATGAGCATTTTATTTGATTTGCTCTTTTAATTACATCACAGAATCATTTATTTGTAGTCCCAGTTGCTACTTCAATATGCATAATTAATGTGCCCATAGAGTGTTGCTTGCTTCATCATAGTACATTGAAAATTGTGCTTCAATGTGCCTGTTGTTATGTGCAACAGTGAGTGAATATAACCTTCCTTGTGTGTCTGCTTTGTTTCATTCATCAATCGTGGAAGGTCTTTTTACCTTACTCCTTTTATCTTTTTCTGTTTACAGGTTTATTAGTTACATGGTACAAAAACTGGCATCAACATTTCATATAAGCAGGCCTTGTTTAGATGGCCAGTTATTTGTGTTAGCTACTGCTGCTCTGGTATCAGCTTCGGCTTACAAAATCATCACTGATTGATTATTATTATTGTTCGGTAGTAGTATTTTATTACTCTCTTGAAAATGAAAATTCAGTATGTAGATAAACAATTTTGATGGCAATCTTTAATTTTTCTTGTATATATATGTAAACTAGTGTTAAAAACTAGCCGAGTAAACCGAAATACCATCGATCTGGTAATGCTGATGACTAGAAAAATTGTTAGATGTTCTCTATTGAAGCCGAATCTTGAATTTTATCTTGCCGGACTATTTTATTATCTGCAACTAGTTGAAACAGTAGTCCAGTTTAATATGCTGAGCAGCTCAGTCTTTTGACTTTATTCATGTACGTTTTCTGAAATTTATTCATTTTACATTGAAATCTTCACAACGAAATCTTCTTAGAACTTCGAAAGCTAGATGTTATTTTCCTTACTTTCTATTGCCAATATTTGTCTTTTCCTTCAGCATTTGCCCCCTTCTTATAACTATTAGGGCTAGTAGTTAGAATTCCCTTGATTAGAACACCTTTTTTATGAAAAGAAAAATAATTCTATTGATTCAAATTAATAATACATTGATAGAAGTACATATTTGAATTTGCTAAAAACTATAAAAGATAAAACAACATTTAGGTTAATACCATAATAAATCGGCTTAAAGCCTACAAATTTGATAAAACTATAATGACTAGGATACATGATTCCAGTTTTGTAATATATTGATGACCATAATTTGATTTGTTGTTTGTCTGATTGAATATACTTTTTCTGTTTGAATTGCTCACATAAAGAAAAAATCGCAAAAAGACGACAAATAAAATGTCGTAAAAAGACGACGACAACCAAACGCGGCAACTAAACGTCGCAATAAGATGGTGAGATCATGAAAAATAAAATAAAACTTAAATCTATGTAAAATAACTATTTATTTAAAAATAAATTGATAAAAAGATGTGTAGAGGGTTGATTTTATGCCAAGAATGGTAAAAAATCACCTCTCCTTCCTTAAGGAAGATGAGTGACTAGAAAAGAAAAGAAGTAAAAGTTGAGAGAAAAAGATGACGTTAAGGGTTTCTAATTTTTTAATTAGAACACCTTTTAAATAAGTAAATTATGCAAGAATCTCAATAGCAACCAAGTAAGCTTTGAACATGGTTGTGTTGCGTAACACACTTTAATACATGACGTGTAAGCTTGCAAATTCAGTCTTCCTGAGGGGAATATGGTCGTGCTATGTCTCAAAATACTTAAAAAGTTTTATGTGTATTTTACAAGAAATGTAAGTTTTGCATCTAACATATTGTTTTAAGTTTAAGTACTTTTATTAGTCTTGTCTTTTAACAAGTGTTGTTTTGTCTTGTCTCTTGACAAAGGCTTGCGTTATTTTCTCATGATTTAATAATTTCTTTTTGCTCAAAAGTTCTTTTTATGTCTCTTCTTATTATAATCAATTGCTCCTTTTGTTTCCATTCTGTTTTTTTGTCCTTTTGTCTGTTTTTAAGATGGCTTTAAGTAATAAGTTAAGGAATGTTGATGAATTGGGGGAGTCTTATGATGCCATGTCTATTGAAGAGGATGAAGAAGATGGGTTGGTGGTCGAGAATGAGTTAATAAAGGAGGTCAAGGAGGGTTTCCATTGGTGTTTGGTTGAGAAACTTGTGATGGAAACGAACGTTAATTTTGGCTCAATGAAGAATATGTTGGCTTCCTTATGGAGGCTTGTTCGTTGTGTCTGTATAAAGGAGATTTGTTTGAACTTATTGTTTTAGTTTTTTCACGAGATTGACATTGCTTGTGTTATTGATGGGGCATACGAGTCTCTATTGATTCGTGTAAGGCTCTGAAGTTGAAAATGAAAATTAAAGAGAAGATGGTGATTGGTTATGGGTGGAGTTCAAGTATGAACATTTCAAGCACTTTTATTTTATTTGAGACAAACTTGGTCATGGTGATTTAGTGTATGAGAAGAAGTTCAATTCACCCGCTAGGAATGTTGAATGACCATATGGAAGTGGATGCTTATTGGAAATTCTCGAATGGGTGCAAATATTAAAGAAAGGTGGTTACGAATTGAGCCACCCAAACATGGTTTCTTTTCTCTAAATCTTTCTTAAAACCCTCAATCATGATTGAGAAATCACTAATTCCATTTGAAAAAAATTAAGTAATTTGCTCTTACCACCTTGCTTCACTAATAAAGAAAAACTTCTATTAAACAAAAAAATTAATAAGTCATGATCAGGTTTACAATAGTTAAACACAAAAGGTTCAAAGTGATTGTTAAATGAAAAAAAGGATAAAAGTCTAAAAAGTATGAAAAGATTAACAAAGTAATTACATAATAAACAAATATCAAGATGTCTCCAATTGATTCAAAATGATGCTTTGGCAATTTAAATTTTTGAGGAGCTTTATTTCTTATTCTTTCTTCCCTCTTTTTCTTGAGAAGATTTTGAAGTCTTATCATTATTTTTTGAGACTTTCTTTATTGACACACTTAAAGGCCTCTTAGGCGAGTTATTAACAACCATCATCCCTAAGATTTGGCTCTAATCTCACTATTGTCCTAAAAATTAAGTTTGTAACTTGAAACTCCCTAGTTATTAACTAGAGTCACATAAAAAATCCCAATTATCGGATTTACGTAAAATCTTCACGGGAATGCTGATATGGCATATTGCGTAGCATAATATGTTCGTAGTTTTTTTAAAAAATAATAATATACAACCAAATGGCAACATCCCATTGCCCATATGTCACTAACTCTCACTCTCTTCACAACAATAGATTGTAAAACTAGATAGCTGAAAATGCCTTAGAGCGGGGAGGGAGCGAGGGAGGGAGGGAGGGGGGGGGGGGGTGGCGGTTAATAAGGCAAGTGAAGGATTTTAGAAAAATAAAAATGAATTTAAGGAATAAATAAAAATTGAAAGAGAGTAGAGTAGGAAGAACAATGAACACAATGATTTAAGAAGTTCAGATTCAACAACAATCCTACGTCTCCACCTAATTTATCCCCAAGTTAGGATTTTCAATCACCCATAATCTTATTCACAAGATTGAGAATACACAAGAGTTAGCTCACTCTTTCAACCTTACAAACAAAGAGTTTCTAGGCTTACTCTAAAACCAATTCCCAAGTGTTTGAATGGCTAAACACTTAAACCAATTTCACTAGAAATATATCTCACTTCCCTTCTAATCTATCCCAAGATTTTTAGATGAAAAGAAATTCTATTTCTAACACACAACCAACTCTCACAATAGTTATACAAACAAAGAATGAATATTTGAGAGTTTAAGAGCTTTGATGAATGTTAAGATAGAAACTTGTAATAAATAGGTGTCTTAACTTCAATTGAGCTCAAGTAGGTGTTTATATAGATAAACACTCAAAAATATAGTTGTTGGAGATGTCAAATATGTCTCCAATGTCTCTTTTTCAAATTAAAAAATATGACAGTTGGGATGTCACCATAGCAACAGAGCTTCAGTCGTAACCTACTGTTCATTTTGGCTTTCTGTCACCATAGCAGCTCTTGCTTCGATTGCAGCCTCCTGTTCATCTCATAATTCAAAAATGCGTCAGTTGAGTTGTCACCATAGAAGTAGAGCTTCAATCGCAGGTTACTATTCATCTAAGCTTTCTGTCACTATAGAAGCTTTGCCACAGTCGCAGGTCACTATTCATTTCAGCTTTTTGTCACTATAGAAACTTTGCTTTAGTTGTATGTTACTATTCATCTCAGCTTACTATTCACTGAATTTTGACTTCGCTTCCATTTGAGTCCTAACTTATACACACTTAAAATAAACATATTAAATGCTCAAAATTAAGTTTGTTAAGATCAAAATTAAGATTGATTATTGCTAAGGTCAACAATCTCTCCCTTTTTGATTTTGACAAACTTATTTTGAGTT
>CATIWM010170363.1:0-29725 GCA_949671775.1 Mallotus repandus
GTCTAGAGACAATTATAATAGATATGATTATGGTGATAGCTCTAACTCCACTACTAACTATGGACATGGATATGGTTATGATGTTAGTAGTTCTTAATCAAGCTATTATAACCCATATCCATTTATGACTATGCCTCAACATCTGCATCAGCCTCGACCATATCCATCTATGGCTATGCCTCTACTTCAGCCTCAGCTTCAACCTTTACATCACCAAGATGATGATAATGATCAAACTAATTTTGTGGATGCTTTGTTTGGGCCTTCAAGAACTACATTCTTCTATCATGAAGATGGGAGTGCAACTCAATTTACACCCCATAGGCGCTCTTTCTGGCACTAAACTACTAATAATACTATAAATGTGTAATTTTTTAGATTCTTTTTCTTATTTTGTAGTATATTATAAACTTCTATTAGTGTTTGTATGCTTATTATATGAAGTCATAAATTAATTAATGCATTTATGGTATTATATATGTATGATGATTATATGAGCCAATAGAATATATATATATTTTTATGGCAATTATACTTATTAGATAATTTTATGTTTATATTCAAATGAACACCTTCAAATTCTATTTATTTCAAATATTTGAAATTTAAAAAAAAAAAATTTCACCTCGACAGACCGTTACTGTTACGTTATCATCGCAACAAGTTGTTACCATTACACGTGACCGCAACCAAAATTGCGGCTGCTACTGTTATTTAAAACCATGGGTTAGATGCGTTTGTTTCACCCTAAAAGCTATAGATGAGGATGACTGGCTGTTGAGCAATATTTTCAGTCCACATGTACTATCCAGGACTAGGTATGTCGCTTTATGATTGATGGTGGCAGTTGTGAAAATATTATTTCTATTGAGGCTGTTCAAAAACTGAATATTCAGACTGAGAAGTATCCAAAGCCCTATGAAGGCATTTCATTGGCTGTTGGGCAAACCATTGTAGTATGATAAGGATGTCACTCATAATGGGCGAACTAACATGTATAGTTTCATGTTTGATGAAATTAAAACTGTGTTACTGCCCAGTAGAAAGTTGTGAGAGAGGCCTAAACCCGCAGGTGAAGCTAATGCCCTACTATCATTAGCTCAATTTGATGAGATATTGCATGAGTCGAACATAGGCTATATATTAGTGGGAAAGGAGGTGGGACACTCGGTTACTGTCCCTAAAAATGTGGCTCCACTTATTATAGAATTTAGTGATATGTTTCCTGATAAGCTACCAGATGGATTGCCTCCACTACGTGATATACAACATCATATTGATTTGGTGCCGGGAGCAGCCTTGCTAAATAGGCCACATTATAGAATGAGTCCAAGTGAGCATGAAGAGCTGCATAGGCAGGTGGAGGAGCTGCTTGTTAAGGGCCATATAAGAGAGTCCATGAGTCCATATGTTGTACCTGCCCTTTTGACACCTAAGAAGGATGGTTCTTGGCATATGTGTGTGGACAGCAGAGCCAACAATAAAATCACTATGAGGTACAAATTTCCCATTCCTTGTTTAGATGATTTACTTGATCAAATTAGTGGTGCTATTGTTTTTTCTAAACTTAATTTGAAGAGTGGGTATTATCAGATTCTTGTTAGGCATAGGGATGAGTGGAAAACAACGTTTAAGACTAGGGAGGGGTTGTATGAATGGCTTGTGATGCCTTTTGGCTTATCTAATGCCCTTAGTACTTTTATGCATGTCATGAATCAGTTACTAAGGCCTTTTATTGGCATAGTTATTGTGGTGTATTTTTATGATATTTTGATATATAGTGCTAACCATGAGGAGCATATACAATATGTTAGAGAGGTTTTCACATTGTTACGTAGGGAGAAATTTTATATTGCCATAAAGAAGTGTGTGATTATAGCTCCCAAGGTGCTATATTTTGGGGTATGTACTGTCAGGAGCTGGTTTGGAAGTTGATGAGGCAAAGGTGCTGGCAGTGAAAGAGTAGCCTAGACCAATGACCTTGATAGAAATGAGGAGTTTCCATGGCCTTGCGTCATTCTATAGGCATTTTATTGCTAATTTCAGCACCAACATGGCTTCAATAATAGATTGCATGAAAGGTAGCAAGGTTGAGTGGACAGATGAAACAGAGGCAGCCTTTCAGTTGATTAAAGAGTGCTTACAATTGCACCAATTTTAGTACTACCAGATTTTTTAGAACCCTTTAAGTTGCACATAGATGCTTTGAAGGTGGGGATAGGAGCAGTGCTTAGTCAAAATAACAGACCTATTGCATTTTTTGTTGAAAAATTATCTGGTTTAAAACTTTATTAGAACACTTACAATATTGAGTTTTATGCAGTAGTGCAGGCAGTGAAGCATTGGGGTCATTATTTGTTTTACAAAGAATTTATTTTGTATACAGATCATGATTCTTTGAGGCATTTGCATCAGCAAGATAAAGTTTCACCCTGCCATGCAAGATGGGCAGCTTATTTGGAGCATTTTACCTATATCGTGAAACGTAAGTCGGGCGTCACTAATCGGATGGCAGATGCTTTGAGTTATAGGAGCAATTTGCTAGTTACTATGAGGGTTGAGGTGCCTGGTTTTGATGCTTTTCATGATTTTCTTGCCACTAATCCTTAATTCTCTATAGTAATGCAAGATGTGCAGGCTCGGAAGAAATTAAAATTTTTACTACATGATGGGTTTTTATTTAAGGGTAACCAGTTGTGCATTCCATATTGCAACCTTCGCCTATAAATAATCAAGGAATTACATGGGGAAGGACATGTTGGTAGAGATAGAACCCTACAATTGATTCAGGCCTCCTAGTTTTCAGGTCGAACATTATATGCAGAGGTGCAAGATTTATCAAGTTTCAAAGGGAGTAGCCATAAATGTAGGACTATACATGCCTTTACTAGTCCTTTCTCAACCTTGGATTGATATTAGCATGGATTTTGTGTTGGGGTTGCCACGAACACAGCGAGGTAATGATTCCATCTTTGTTGTGGTTGATAGATTTTCTAAGATGGTTCACTTTATTCCTTACAATAAGACCACATATACTATTAATGTGCATCAATTATTCTTTTGAGATGAGTATTGTCTTCATGGGTTGCCTGCCTCTATTATTTCTGATAGAGATACCCGCTTCCTTAGCCATTTTTAGCGCAACCTATGGAAGATGGTCAATACTCAACTGAATTTCAGCAGTGCTTATCACCCTCATATAGACGGGCAGACTGAGGTAGTGAACAGGTCTCTGGCAAACTTGCTGCTGCGGTGTTTGGTTGGAGATCATGTGAAGAGCTAGGATCAAAAGCTATGCCAGGCAGAATTTACTCACAATTATGCTGTGAATAGGAACATAGGCTTTAGTCCTTTTTAGGTTGTTTATTTAGTCCAACCTAGAGGTCCTTTTGATTTAATGTCACTGCCTAACAAGAAAAGGGTCCATGGGAAAGCAGCAAATTTTATTACTAGGTTACAGGATGTTCACAAGACAGTTTATGAAAATCTGTCTATAGTTAACTCCAAATACAAGCAAATTGTAGATCGAAAATGCAGGTATGTAGAGCTTGACGTGGGTGATTTTGTGTGGATAGTCCTAACTAAGGATTACTTTCTAGCTGAAGAATACAACAAGCTATCTGCAAAGAAAATTAGAGTTTATAGTGTCACATCTGTATCCTCAGACATGCTATTTATTATTATTTAAATAATTAATTATGTCCCAAATTGATGGAATTGACCAATGGAAGGGATTAATTTATAAGAAATAAAATAGAAAAGGGTCTAATTGATAGAAAATTCTAAATTAAGAAGGGTAAAATTGAAGAAGGAAGAAAGAAATAAGGGTGTATTTGCAAAGAGTACATGAGGTGTCAAGAGAATTGCATGAAAATTGACACATGTCTCTTTGTAAATTAATAATAATAATAATAAGGATTAAATAAAGGAATTTTTGGTATAATGTGGTGAGTTGGTAAGAGGCATGTAAGTCTCTTCTTACACCTAACCATTAGTAAAAAAAAAAAAAACAACTCTTCTCTATGTGAAGAAGAGAAGAGTGTCAGAGAGGATAGAATAGGAGGCAAGTTATCTTGCATGTGGATGGAGATGAATTTCAAGACTTTATTTTTCTCTAGAAGCAAGTAGTAGAAATAAAAATACTTTAGAAGTTGAAGATCAAGTGAGCTGGAATTGTAAAAAGAAAAAAAAATAGAACAAAGAGCTCTAGATTGGTTGAGTTTTGGGTAGATCCAGGAATAAATAAGGTAAGAAACATTGAATGATTATAAGGATTAATGCAGATTGTAGATTAGATTAGATTAAAGTTACATGCATAGAGATTTAAATAGAGAATTAATACAGAATTATTGAAGAATGTATGTTGTACATTTGACTTGTTACTTGACTTGATTTATTACTTGCTACTTATTGCATAGCATGTGCATCATGCATACATGCATACATATAATTCATGCGTCATACTAACACTTTTGTCTATAGCCATCATATATTCATCCATATCTTCCTGTGTTTGGGAACGAAAGGTGGAAGATTAGTGGGAATCGATTCGAGTCGACAATCCATAGCCAAGGAGATTCTTAAAAGTTTAGAAAAGAGTCCTATCAGCCCCCTTTACCTAGAAGTTGCACAAGCTCCAACTAGTCAAGTAGAAGAAATGGAACCAAAACAAAGAGGAAATTGGACTTTAGAAGACATCAAAGGAGCATTGATGGATGACATAAGAGCCATGATGCAAGGTGAACTGAGACAAGCCTTAGTTGGATTAGCACCACCACCTATAATTCCACCTGCAGTTGCACCTATTCCTCCTGCTCTAGCTATTCCACCTATTGTGGATGGTCCACCTGTTGCTGCTTTAATTGATAATACTGAAGGTCAACCTGCTGTTAGAAATGTGCCTGCTGCTGAAGTAAAACTTGAAGATTTTCAGAATTACATGATAGAGAAGGCAAAGAAGGAATCACTTGAATTAGTACAAGACCATGAATGCAAGCATATGTAAGCACTAACTCAGAAAATGTCCAAGATAAAAGAGTTGATAAGAGGGCAAGGCATGGGTTACTCATTTGATTTTGATGATATGTTGCAAGTTGAAGGGGATAAATTGCCTGACAAATTTAAAATGCCTCAACTACAAAAATTTGATGGTAATACACAACTACTATGAGCACCACTAAAGCTCCATTAGCAGTAGTTACAAATCTATTTGTATTATCCTTGGAGGGTATAGCTGTGAATTGGTATCATGGTTTAGAGAAATCTATCCGGGTTGATTGCAGAGAACTGTGTATTGCTTTCTTAAAGCAATATGGTTTTTATACCAAGCTGGAAGTATCTATCAGGGATTTAGAACTGACTAAGTAAAAACCTAATGAGTCATTTTCTAATTTCTTGACTAGATTTATGAATAAGGCATGATTGATGAAAAATAAATTAGCTGAGAAGGATCAAGTTAGGATGATTGTTTGTAATGTGTCACATAATCTGGTTGAAAGGTTGCAAATGAGGAACCCAAAAACTTTCATGGACCTTTATGATGATATTTTGCAAGCTGAGGAGATTGAAAATGAAACAAAGAAAAGCTCTAGAAGCACGGGGGCAAGGAACTATCCTACTGGGGGCACACAGTAAGGAAGTACTAGCCAAGCAGTGGAAGTGTGTGCAGTCCAAAAACTAAGGAGATTCTCAAATTTCAACTAACCTCTTTCTAAAGTCTTAGACTGCCCGATACAAAAAGGCCTGCTTCGACCTTTAACCTTTTCTAAACCACCAAACCCAAATATCCCAGGTTATGATCCAAACAGTTACTACAAATTTCACCAGGTTGTTGGCCATTCCACAGACACTTGCATCCACCTAAAACATGAAGTCCAAAACTTGGTAGACTTTGGAAAAATCAAAGATTTTGAAAAATCAAATCCAAACCCAAGCACCAAAAATAACCATTTCCCAGACTATCGAAATGTTCCACCCCCAGCCACCATGATGATTATTTCAAGGGTTAATGAGGAAGAAGTGCTAAGCTCCTTTGAGTAAATAAACCTTGAAATTGATGAAGAATCTCTTAATGCCCCTAGTAGTGAGGAGAAAGTTGAGAAACCTTTGACTCCTAAACAACAACAAAGGGGAGTTGAAGATTTGTTGGGCTAGCCTTTGAAAAATTTGACTACAAAGTATTCTACTATAAACTGCCTTCTTTTGACATACCCATTGAGTCAGTCATGCCTGGAGGATGGGGTAAAGAATTTGATGATGAAGATTCACTAAATGAAAAGGGTAAAGAGCCTTTAACTCTTGAACAGTCACAACAAGGAGTTAAAGATCTGATGGGTTAACATTTCAACAAGTTTGATATTGAGAAACTGGGTAAGAAAGAAACATGCATGGTTGAAGTATGGAAAGATGGAAAGAGAGATCGAATCATTGGCACAATAACCATCTGGTATAGTTATGATGAAGATACCAAAAGTTATAATGTATGGACTGATGACCTTGAAGTGAACCATGTTACTAGGAGTGGCAAGAATTACAAACTAGTTAAAAAGAAAATAGAGAAAGTTGTAGAGAAAGAGGAAGTAAATGAAGAGGAAGAGAAAGATGAGCAGAAGGATGATTTAATTCTTGAGTAGCTTAAGAAGGAAAAAGTGAATGTGAGCATTTGGGAGTTGTTAATGCATTCCAATAGCCATAGAAAAGCTCTTGTTAAAGCTTTAGCAAAAATGAATATTGAAACTGCTGCTACACTAGAGGCTATGGTTGCCAAAGTAACAGAAAAGAAGCATGGTGTAATTACATTCTTAGATGAGGATTTGCCTTTGGAAGGAAGGAATCATAACAAAGCCTTGTTTATCCCATCTGAAGTAAGAGGGAAAAAGACTAATTATGTGATGGTGGATGACGGTTCAACAATAAATATTTATCCATTACAAATCCTATCTAATCTAGGTTTGAAAGTGGATGACTTGACAAATTCAAACCTCGTAATTAGGGCTTATGATGACAACATAAGAAGTGTAGAGGGGACATCCCTATTACCTATGCCTTACTTTTGGGAAGACTGTGGTTTTATATATTGGGAGGAGTACCCTCAACCGTGCACCAGCACCAGTATATAAAATTCCCTCATAAAGGAGAAGTTGTGACTATAGATGCTAGCATGAATAAATCAGTGACAACAATACTGGATAGTCAGAAATAAGTAATTGCTCCTTTTGGTTTCCAAGTAGCTAGGATATTTGATGGAACTGAGGGTTGCAAGAATGATCAAGAAGATGAATTATCAGCCTTGACAAGGATTGCGAAAGAACAAAGAGGGAAGCCTAGAACTTTCAGATTTCAAAAGCCAAGATGATACAACAGGATTGGGCTACACTGAAACATGATCAAGTAGTAAAAGGGCAAGGAAGAAGGCAAGACATAAAAAGAAGAAGTTCTTGGAAAGTGTGGGGCCACTGAGTAAGAACTTTGTCAAAGACAGAAAAGGAAAGTTCTATCTTGGCACAAAAGAACCTGTCAATGTTGCTGTTGTAGATGTTCCTGGGTTTAAGATCTTCAAGGAGCAGATTGTCGAGAACTTGGTGAAAGGCAATAAAGAGGAAGTCATGAAGCAAGTAGCCAAAAGGATAGGAGATGTGGCTACCGAGGAACTGTTATGTCAGCCACCTAAAAAAGAGCCATAACAGGAGTTAGCAACCATCATTAGTAATAACTTTACTGATGTTTTTTTATGAAGAAACTGATGTAATAACGTCCGATCTTTTTGAGGATGAAAACTTTATTTTTCTTGTGGTCAATGATATGAACTCTGGTTTGGCTTACTTGTGTGATGTGCATCCTGATAGTTCTGTGCATTATAATTTTGATCATCCATACATGTTTGACATTAATTCTAGTCAATTAGATTCATTAAGCTTGGGCACAAATGAACAACCTAAGAACATTTCCATATCATATGACTTAAGTCCTAAAGAGAGGGAAAATCAAGAGAGAATATTAATAAAAAGAAAGGAAGTATTTGCTTGGTCTTATGAAGATATGCTAAGTTTTAGTAGAGATATTGCAGAACATCATATTCCAACGTATCCAGAAGTTAAACCGGTTAAGCAAAAACTTCAGCATTTCAAACCAAAATAGACAGAAAAGATAAAAGAAGAAATTACTAAGAAAATCAAGGCTAACTTTCTAAAGATAGTAGACTACCCTCAATGGTTAGCAAATATAGTGCCAGTTCCCAAAAAATATTGAAGGGTTCGAATGTGTGTGGACTTTAGAGATTTAAATAAAGCTTGTCCAAAAGACGACTTTCCTTTACCCCACATTGATGTGATTGTAGATAGTGCAGCATCCCAGT
The DNA here is from genome assembly GCA_949671775.1 of Mallotus repandus. Taxonomy (NCBI): domain Eukaryota; kingdom Viridiplantae; phylum Streptophyta; class Magnoliopsida; order Malpighiales; family Euphorbiaceae; genus Mallotus; species Mallotus repandus. Next base: position 8,354 of record CATIWM010170363.1, read on the forward strand.
GCAATGTACTCTTTTATGGATGGATTCTTAGGTTACAACTAGATAATGATGGCAGTAATAAATAAGATCAAGACTGCTTTTATCATAGAATGGGGGACATACTGTTATAAGGTGATGCCTTTCTGATTAAAGAATACAGGAGCTACTTATTAGAGAGCAGCAACCGCTTTGTTTCATGATATGATGCATAAAGAAGTGGAGGTATACATAGATGATATGATGGTCTAGTCAGAAACAAGAGAGGGACACTTTGAAGCTTTAGATAAATTTCTAGTTAGAACTGAGAGATACAATCCGAGGCTTAATCTAAAGAAATGTGTCTTTGGGGTAACTTCGGGCAAGCTGCTAGGGCATATAGTCAATGATAGAGGAATAAAAGTAGATCTAGACAAAATCAAGGCTATTCAAGAGATGCTAGTACCAAAAATTGAGAAAGAAGTATGTGGGTTCATTGGGAAGCTGTAGTACATTAGTAGGTTTATCACAAAGTTTACTAGCATTTGTGACCCTATCTTCAATCTTTTGAGAAAGAATCAACCTGTAAAGTGGAATGATGAATGTTAGAAAGCTTTTGACAAGATCAAGGAGTACCTTATTAATCCACCTATTTTAAAGCACCTAGACAAGGTAAACTATTGATATTATACTTGGCTTTAGAAGAAAAAGCAATGGGGGTAATGCTAGCACAAGAGGGACCAGAAGGGATAGAGCATGTAGAGTATTATCTCAGCAAAAAGTTTTTTCCATATGAAGAGAAGTATGATTTGGTAGAAAAGACATATTTGATTATAATCTGGGCCACAAGAAAGTTAAGACATTACTTCCAATCGTATAAAGTACAAGCTGTTTCATAGATAGATCCTCTAAGATACTTGTTTCAAGCACCTGCTTTGACTGGTAGAATGTCTTGATGGCTAGTACTTTTAACTGAGTTTGATATAGAGTACATCACTATGAAGGTTATTAAGGGATGGGTAGTAGTAGAGTTCTTAGCTCAGAATGCTGTTGAAGGTGATGAACTGTGGAATTTGGAGTTTCCAGATGAGAACTTAGTAATGATACAATGTTGAGAATGGAAGCTTTACTTTGATGGAGTTGTAAATAATAAAGGAGTTGGGTTAGGAATAATTCTAGTTACGCCAGAAGGGGAAACCATACTAGTGGCCAAGAAATTAGATTTTAAAGTGACAAACAATATGGCTGAGTATGAGGCATGTATCTATGGAATAGAAGTAGCTCTAGCAGCCAGAGCTAAGGAATTATTGGTCTATGGGGACTCAATATTGGTTGTTAGTCAGGCTAATGAGGAATGGGAAGTGAAGGAGGAAATATTAAAGCCTTACATTTGCTATTTGAAAGCTTTAATGAAAAATCTCACCAAATGTCTCTTTATGCACTTATCAAGAGATGAAAATCAAGTGGCAGATGCATTGGCAACTCTCTCTTCGATGTGGGATAATCCAACTGGGTTAACAATGAAGCCTTTGGTAATTGTGAAGGAAAAAGCTCCATATTATGGTGGTGAGCAAGCTATAGGTATTCAGATAGGGCTTGAAGAGAAGCTTTGGTTTTATGATATACATAAATTTATTGAAGAAAGAAAATATCCATATGAAGCAACTTCAAAAGAAAAATATACTCTTCATGTTCTTGTATGCAATTATGCAAGTCATGATGGTGTATTATACAAGAGAATACCGAATGGGACACAATTAAGATGCCTCAAGAAAGACGAAGCTGAAGAAGTTATGAAGGAGATTCATGCAGGGGTTTGTGGGTCTCATATGAATGGAGTAATCTTAGAAAAGAAAATAGTTAGGCAAGGGTATTACTGGATGAGTATGGAAAGGGATTGTATTCCAATAGTGAGACAGTGTAACTAGTGTCAAATACATAGGAATCTTAATCATCTCCCTCCTACGATATTGAATAGCTTATCATCCCCTTGGCCCATTGCAGCATGAGGAATAGACATCATTGGAGAAATAAGGCTGACAGCATCGAATGTGCATAAATATATAATGGTGGCAGTTGACAATTTTTCCAGATGGGTAGAAGTTGAATCCTTTGGTACTCTAAAAGAAAAACAGATGGTGAGGTTTATTGAAAAGAATCTCATTTGTAGATATGGGGTCCCGCATCATATTGTGACAGATAATGGTGTTCAGTTTCAAGCAGAAATAGTAGAGTTGTTACAGAAGTATAAGATCGAGCATCATAAGTCTTCGCCTTACCAACCTCAAGCTAATGGGGTAGTTGAAGCAGCTAATAAAAATGTCAAGAAAATCCTCTCTAAGATGGTCAAAACATACAAAGACTGGTCTGAATATCTTCCTTTTGCTTTATGGAGATATAGAACTACAACACGAACTACTACATGTCAAACACTGTTTTCATTAGTGTATGGACGTGAAGCAGTCTTGGCTATAGAAATTGAGATCAAGTATTTGAGAGTAGTGATGGATGCTAAAACTCTTGAGAGTGAATGGGCACAAAAGAGATATGATCATCTTGTATCTCTGGATGAGAAAAGGATGGACGCTTTATTTCACACTCAGATTTATCAGAAAAGGATAGCAAAGTCGTTCAACAAGAAGGTTAGGCATGGAAAAATAAAGGCTGGAGATATGGTTTTGAAACAGTCGAGGGAAGTAGCGTTTGATCCAAGAGGAAAGTTTAGACCGAACTAGGAAGGACCATATTTAGTCAAAGTGGTTCTGCCTAAGGGAGCTGCAAAGTTATCAAATCTTGAAGGAAATGAGTTCACAGAGACAGTCAACCTGGATCATCTTAAGAAATACTACCTGTAAATAAATACAATAAAAAAGTAGTATAAAGAAATAAAAGTCCGCTAGCTAGAAAACCTGAAAAGGCTAGTCAGGCAAAAGTTAGGACATTCCTTGTAACACCAGTACCCAAACTATAGGTACATTTGCATTCATCATGCATATTGATTGAATTTAAGTATAAGTTAGTATATATAGTTAGACTAGTATACCGGGTCTAGCTATGACTTGTAATGAGTCAAGAAACGAGAATTTTTAAATTTTAATGGCACTCAAATTGAGTGAAATTATGAAAATAAAAGGGATTAGAAATAAAATTGAAGTGAGATTAAAAAGTTTAGGATGATATGAATTCAATTAAAACAAATGGTCATCCTAGAATGAACAATTGGAAGTTCATGGGTTAATATGTTATATTAGCTTTTCATTAAGGGCCACAAAAGAGATTTTACATTTCAATTATCCTAAATGAAGTCTAGGAAAATATTTTATTTGTCTTTAAAAAAAATTTGTGGCTTTTATGTGTGTGAGTGTAGATGCTTAAGAAAGGAAAAAAAAGAGATTTAGTTAAGAAAAGGAGAAGAGAACTAGAAAGGTACTTCATTCTTCAAGTTGAGGATGATTTTTCAAGCTGAATTTGAAGATCCAAAACACTTTTGAGATATAATATTCATTCTAAAAGTCTGCTCTTATTTATTTGGTAAGTATTTTAAGTGTTTTGGTTGAATTAATCTGGGGTTTATAAGATGCAGTTTTTGGGTTCATTTTTCTTGAATTTTTAGTCTCGGTATTTTGATGATATCTTGATTTATAGAGCTTAAAATTAAGTTTAGTTTGATTTTATGGAAACTTAAAAGAGTCCTCCATAACTTTGTAGTTTTGAGTTAGAGCTGATTTGGCCTGTATAATGGTCGAATGAAGCTAAATCTTTTCATGCTCAATTTATCTGAGTAAACTGATCCAGTTGTGTTTAGCTACCCATATCTCCCTCTATAGTTGTCCAAATGAAGTGAAATTTTTATAGAATTTTTTAGACATATAAATATAAGACTGATGAAAATTTACACTTAAAATTACTTTTCTATAAGTTCCAGAAAATTTTCAAATTTACCCTTGAAAGCAGCCATTTTGATTATGTGAATCAGGTTTACAGAGTTCATAAGTTAAAATTAGTCTCGGTGCTTCTTGTATATCTTGAGATAGGAAGCTTCAAATCAAGTTTTATTTGATAATATAGAAATTTTGAAGAATTATCTAAAATTGTTTCTCTTTTACATTAATCTGATTCAGACTCTATGTTAGTGTAATAAGAGAAAACATTTTATTGCTCAGTTTCCATTGCTGGTCTGAGTGAGGTGGATTATTTCTTAGAGTTATTCATCTATACATCTCTAATTGAAACAAAATAAATTTTAAATTACTTTTAATACATATAGTTAATGATTTGAAAAGTTTCATTTTGAGATTCATTGTATAGAATTTTTGGAGAATTTTTAAATATACCCTATTAAATCTGTTATAGTTGACAGCTTCATATGTTTAGATAGTTTAATGATGTTATCATACTAGAAGGAGGTTCCATTATTATTAAGTGTTTAAGATAAGTAAATTATGATCTATTTCAGCTAAACCAAATGGAAAAGAGGCTGTCACACAAGTAAATGCAAGCAAAGGCAAGGAAGCAATAAAGGTAAGTGAATAACTTAATGTTCTATGTGAATATAACACAAATAAATAAATAATTATAAACTTATTTGTTAAGTTGATCGGATAAGAGAAATATGTGTGTTCTAAATGATAAATGTTGATTTTTGATTAATGTGTTGATGGATGATTGTTTTTGAGATGAGATTGTATATATGAATGAGATTTATATATGAATAATGGTTGCTGAATTCGGGTGTTTTGTTTAGGTGAGAACAAAATAACTGTTGAAGCCATATCTGGAGTTTTATAACTCCAAATAGGGTTAAGTTTGTTCCTATAAAAACTTTGAGATGTTAACTACAAATTTGATAGAAATAGAGGAAGCCTAATTTTTCCTTTTTGATGGCAAATTTGGGCAATACCTTATGTAGCTTAGTCTTTGTTGACAAATTGACCATAGTGGATTATTTTTTATGTTTCTCTTTCTATATATATTCAATTGATGTGAAATTAGTTCAAAATTAATCTAGACTCATAATACTATTGATCTAGATAATATGACTTTGATAATCATAATAGGGAATTTTTGATGTATTTTTGAATTTGCGCTGTCAATTCTGCCATGTTGAAATATGGTGTATTTCGGTATATTTTTGGTATATTATCCTTTTCTTATATATTATGAATTAGATATTAATTTGCTTTGTGGAGTGATATGTGATGTATTTAGTTGATGATGAGTTGAATAAGGCGTTGTGATAGTGTGGTGAACTCTTGACGTATATGTAAATATAAGAAATATGATTGGGTGATTATGAGGACACAATGCTACTTGTGAATGAGGCAGGGCTGTGTGCGATATGAAATTCCCTTTATATGTAAAACGGCTAAAAAAAAGAGAAATGAAAAAAAAGAAATAAATATAGTTGAAAAAAGATTATGGCAGGGCTGTGTGTGTATGGAGATCCATGAATTATTGAAAAAAAATTGAATTACATATAATTCATAAGTACATTGCTGTCCAAAAGAAAACACTATGATTATGGCAATGCTGTGTGCATTATAGAATCCCTTTGATAAGCCGTATAAAGGCTAAAGAAATATGTAGTACAAGATTACTATACTACTATGACTATGTATTATAGTTAAACATTGAATGAATTGATAATTGATAATACTACATGTTTGAATGTGTTATTTTTCATAGAATATTATGTTATTCATTTGTTGAGTTGTAGGCTCACTCCTCTACAATATTTTTCTAGATTAGAAGAACTGTAATCGGTCTTGAAGAAACATTTGCATAAGTTACACTAGCATTGTGTCAGGTGGGTCAGTAGGAGGTCGTCCTTAGTTTTTCTTGAACATGACATGCCTAATGAATTTTACTATCTTGTATTAAGGCTAGCGAATTGTATGTGTATAATATAAGAAAGATGTGAACTACTTGATGTTTTAAGCTAAAGTTAGTTATTTAATGGATATGTTATGTATTAGTCACATGCATACAATGTATGTCTGACATCCTTATCTGGTGTCATATTTAGTGATATCAGAGCATGGTTTAGAATCCCTAGGAATATAATTGTGAATGCATATATATGTTAAGAATGTATATAGATGTTGAGAATTAAGACTAAGTGTTTGTATTTTGAATATGATGAGTAGGGAGGGTCCGATTGAGAATCCTGTTGACATAAGTGAGTATGAGGCTATGCTTGGAATTGAGCATGCAAATGCACCCCTACAACTAGCTATGGAATTTCCACTAGTAACGCATATAGTTCACTTATTTTGACTATATGAATTCCACATTCTTTCATTTTTTTTGTATTTGCCAAAGTGCATTTCAATGTCATATTTGAGTATGTGTAATATAAGATGTATTTGGGGGTATTATAAAATTGAACGTTTAGTTAATAAATAAATATGCAGGGAATTAAATCTAGTTGACTTGTATATATGGATTGATTTAAATTTTTGGGCTGATAGTTGATTAAAATATAATAATAAGAAAAAAATAATAAAATATATGATAGTGAATATTTATGGGATTGTCTTTGTCTTGTAGGAAAACTACAAAGGTCTACTCATTCTCAACCATAAGCTATTGTTCTCTTGTCATAAAAAAAATTAAATTAATTCCTTTCTTTTCTCTTAAACTCCTAAACTTGAATCTTGATGATTTCAGTTCATAATTTGGTAAGTTAATTATTTTCCTTCTAAATTATATTTGAAGTTATGTGGTGATGGTGTGAAAATGATTTTATTGCTTTTGAATTTTGTTTGGAGCAGAATTTTTGCACCTTAATTTTGTAGCCAAAGAAGAAGGATTAGAAGAAATACAAAGCATGAAACTTGTAGATTTACTTCTTATCTACAAGCTTATAAAATTGTATTATGAGATTTGGTGTTTGTGATGAGAAATTCTTCTTTATTTGAACTGGTTTAGACTGTATCTACTGCATGTAGCTTTTTTTTGTCTAATAAATATGAGACCCTTGGGGGCTGAATTAGGCAATTTGATAAACATAAGTTTTATTCCTTTATATGTTGTCTAAAATCTTATGATACAGTTTGGTGAAATAATATGTGTGTAATGAGAAATCATCTTTGGAGTGGGGATGATTCTGCTTGATACATTTGCAGGTAGTTCGGTCTTCCCTAGATAATATGAGGGCTTTAGAGGCTAAATTAAATGAAGCGTAAAACATGAAAGTTGTTCCTTTATGTGTTAAGAGGTTCTTGAAAAAGGGTTTTTCAAGTGGACTTGTATAACTTGAGAAATTTGAAATTGAATGTGACATGCTCGAGTTATTTTTGTACAGAACACATGTTTGGATTAAAAATTTCATCATTAATTGTATAGAGCCTATATTGTGCTAATTTTTGGATATGTTATAGCCCTATGTGTCTAGTTTTGTAAAAAAAATAAGTAATTTGGAATTATGTGGTGAGAGTTATTCACTCTCGGGTCTGGCAAGGTCAAGATGTCCAACAAGAAAGAAATATGCATAAATGTTAGGCTTATATATATAGAACATATCCTAATTACGTACTAAGCAAAAACACTCATTGGAGGTATATTCTTGATCAAACATATGTCATATTTTAGGATCTTAAAGCATTGGTAAAGCTCGAGAAGATGATGCAACTTGTCTATAGAGTGATTGACAACTAAAAGGTAAGTATAAATATCGATTGAATTCTTAGGTGAAATTGTGTGATTAAAATGGGTATGAACACGTGATGGATGAGTTATAGTTTGATTGACAATGTGTATTCTATGAGATTTTAAGGTGAATTACTTTTTGACTTCAGCGCCACTTTCCATTTGATTAAAAGGGGGTGTAAAACTTATTTGGCTAATGTGATGGATGTATTTAAAGTTAGTCTAAGAGTAATGAATGTTCCATTAGTGAAGAAATTTGCAAATGTATTTTTAGAAGATCAACTAGATTTAACTCCACATTGAGAGACTGATTTTGAGATAGAAACTGTACCAATGGTAGCACCAATATTAATTGCACCATATCGAATGGCACCCGTATATGGTTTGATTGATTATAATATATTTGTAGAATTAGGATGAAAGAATGCTACAAAGATTGGTTATCTTAGAGAATTTAGTAATAAGAATATGAGATCTTAATAGAATTATTGTTTAAAATATGGGATTAATAATGAATCTATGGAGTGGTGTGCATGTTAGAAATAGAAATTATATTTAATAGAGTTGAATTTGACTTATTCCATCTTACGTACATGGATGATTTGCAACGAAGGTTGAAGTGCTAATAGGAATAATCTATAGAAATATAATTTATGAAATAATAAAAATATTTAGAAATAGAATAATATTTGAGAATTTGAAGATTTGAGGATCTAAAATCAAAATATGGTTATGGTTGATAAATTTTGTGGATAGTAATGGAGATATAAGAGCTTTCTGCTAGTAGTGAGTTGAATTTTTTATTTAATAAAGTAACATATCGATTTATTTCATTTAAGGATATAAAAGGTAAGCTATGATAAAGAATGTTGTCAAACTAGAAGTAGTTTATCCAAATGTCATTTGTGAGAATTATATATATACCTGTATATTAAGAGAATGTGTATTACATCAAGAGAAAAATGGATGTATGAAAGTTGGATAGCAAATGAAGCACACTAGGATGCTTGGTGTGGTAAAAAAAAAAAAGAACAAAGAGAACTTAATGTTACTTGTTGGTACCAAATGGTAAAAAGGACTGTCATGAAGTAATGAGTATAAAATTTATAAATTATACGAGAAATATGCATAATAGAATGGTAGTTGCACAGACAAACATATTGAATAGGAAATAAAATGTGATATTCAAATCTATAGTTGGAGTTGTTTAGCTCAAGGAAACTAAAGGTATAGTCTTAGAAGGCTGAATGAAGGATTTAGTTGATTGATCTTATGGAATTATGACGTAGTTTAAAGGGTGGTAGTCATCCTAAGGGAAGAATTATTGTTAAAAAAAATTATTGTGAAAGAATTATATAAGAAAATTAATAAATTTCATAGAAAGGTAAACTTTGAGAAAGTAAAAGAGAAATGAGTATAATTTTTATTTAATGGTGTAACATTTGGTTTATTACATTCTGAAATACATGAATGAATTGGCATAAAAGATATGAATGAATTGGCATGAAAGATATGGTATTACTAAAAATGATTTATAAGAATATAACTTGTGGGAATAAAAGTAATATTCAAAGGTTGATTATTCTTGGAGACATTATGATTGAGAATTTGATTATTCTTGGAGACATTATGATTGAGAATTTAAGGCTAGTTATGAATATAGTTGATAGATATTAAAGACAATACTGAATCTACTTGAAACTCCACATTTATTAGTGGATGGAATTACATGGTATAGTAGAATTTTCTTTTATTATATAGGAGTTGAAACAAGATAAAAAAAATCAAGTTAAAAGTGATATTCTAAAATGTCATTTTAATAGTCTATATGATACTGCAAAGGTATTCAACTTTAAAGGAAATAGAAATTTTGTGAACAGTAGTTGATGATTTAATATTCTATCGGTTGAGAATATTGATGTATTGCATTGCCAATGTTCTTGGACATATTATCTCATGGTTTAGAGATAAAATTTGACTTATTTTGAAGTAGGGATCAATAAAGCAATGATTAGTTTATTGGTAAAGTTCGTGGTGACAATCATCGTGAAGAATTTAGAATTGCACATGTTGTAAAACCTCATAAGGAATAATTTTTGGAAGTTATTCTTAAAAATGAAGTAATAATTGTCTATATTATTGTAGGCAGTTTTATAGCATGTAGCATGTATGAATGTGTACAAGGACTACATAGTTAGAAATCAAAAAGTATTGTGAAATAAAATGATTTCTATAGTTGTGGTGGTCTAGAAGAATCAATTTAAGAAAAGAAGATATGAGATGACAATATTTAATATTGGTGATCCTCATTATTGGCTAAGTGTGGTAAGAATGCATTGAATTTTGAGGACAAAATTCTTTTTAGGGGGGAAGAATTGTAACACCTGTACCCAAACTATAGGTACATTTGCATTAATCATTCATATTGATTGAATTTAAGTGTAAGTTAGTATATATAGTTAGACTAGTATACCGGGTCTAGCCATGACTTATACTGAGTCAAGAAGCGAGAATTTTTGAATTTTGATGGCACTCAAAATGAGTGAAATTATGAGAATAAAAGGGATTATGAATAAAATTGAAGTGAAGAATGAGGACTAAAAAGTTTAGGATGATAAAATTGGTCGTCCTAGAGTGAATAATTGGAAGTTCACAGGTTAATATGTTATATTAGCTTTTCATTAAGGGCCAAAAAGGAGATTTTACCTTTCAATTATCCTAAATGAAGTCTAGAAACCTCTTTTATTTGTATTTAAAAAAAATTTGTGGCTTTTATGTGTGTGAATGTGTGGATGCTTAAGAAAGGGAAAAAAAGGATATTTAATTAAGAAAAGGAGAAGAGAACTAGAAAGGTAATTCATTCTTCAAGTTGAGGATGATTTTTCAAGCTAAATTTGAAGATCCAAAACACTTTTGAGGATATAATCTTCATTCTAAAATCCTGCTCTTATTGATTTGTTAAGTATTTTAAGTGTTTTGGAAGAATTAATCTAGGGTTTATAAGATGCAGTTTTCGGGTTCATTTTTCTTGAATTTTTAGTCTCTGTAATTTGATGATATCTTGCGTTATGGAGCTTCAAATTAAGCGTGGTTTGATTGTATGGAAACTTTAAAGAGTCCTCAAAAACTTTTTCGTTTTGAATTAGAGCTGATTTTGCCTGTATGATGGTCTAACAAAGCTAAATCTTTTCATGCTCAATCTGTCAGAGTAAATTGACCTGGTTGTATTTAGCTACCCATATCTCCCTCTGTAGTTGTCCAAATGAAGTGAAATTTTTATAGAATTTTCTAGACATATAAATATAATATTAATTAAAATTTTAGCTCAAAATTACGTTTCTATAATTTCCAAAAAATGTTCAAATTTACCCTTGAAAGCAACCATTTTGATTATGTGAATCAGGTTTATAGAGTTCATGAGTTAAAATTAGTCTTGGTGTTTCTTGTATATCTTGAGATAGGAAGCTTCAAATCAAGTTTTCTTTGATGATAATGAAACTTTGAATAATTATATAAATTTTTTTCTCTTTTAGCTTGATCTTATTCAGACTCTATATTAGTGTAATAAGAGGAAACATTTTATTGCTCAGTTTCCATTATTGATCTGAGTAAGGTGGATTATTTCTTAGAGTTCTTCCTCTATACATCTCTAATTGAAACAAAATAAATTTTAAATTACTTTTGATACATAGAGTTAATGATCTGAAAAGTTTCATCTTGATATTCATTGTATAGAATTTTTGGAAAATTTTTAAATATACCCTATTAAATTTATTATAGTTGGGAGCTTCATATGTTTAGATAGTTTAGTGATGTTATCATACTAGAAGGAGGTTCCATTATTATTAAGTGTTTAAGATAAGTAAATTATGATCTGTTTCATCTAAACCAAATTGAAAAGAGGTTCTTACATAAGTAAATGCAAGCAAAGGCAAGGAAGCAATAAAGGTAAGTGAATAACTTAATATTCTATGTGAATATAACACAAATAAATAAATAATTATAAATTTATTTGTTAAGTTGATTGGATAAGGGAAATATATGTATTCTAAATGATAGATGCTGATTTTTTATTAATGTGTTGATGGATGATTGTTTTTGAGATGAGATTGTATATATGAATGAGAACAGTGACAATGAATTAAGGATGTCTGTATTGATGGCATAAGCGAGAAAGGGAAAAGAAAGTGGAGAAGCGTAGCCCAGGAATAGGAACACAGTGATCATATAAGTTAATGGTTACAAACTTCAATCTCCACTAAGGGCAGGTCCATGTAATCTCAGAATCTGTAATGTTTTTCATCCAATTAACCCATTGGTCAGCAACGTGTATGTTCTTCATTCTCAAAGGGCGAGACTGTAACTAATGAGGTTGACAGGTCAGGAGATTAGCAGGAGCATTACGTAAACTCAAATTCTCTTGTAACCAAATCTAAAAAGAAAAAAGAAAATATAAATAAAAAAGAGAAAAAAATATAAAATATAAAATAATAAAATTGCTAAGTTGAAAACCCGAAAGGGCGGCTTAGGCAAAAATAAAGTTTGCTAAGTTGAAAACCCGAAAAGGGCGACTTAGGCAAAAATTAAGGCAAAAAAAAAAAGAAAAAAAATTATTATGGTTACATACCTGAAGGAGAAGCAAGCTGCTTGAAAGACAATTCTGTGTCTTAAAATTATCTAACCCAATGATAGTCTTAGCAAGAATGACAGGCATGGGGTTACCTCCAGTCTCCCCTTGTTGTAAAATACTCACAATCTTTGTGTCAGCATCTCCATGAGCAGAAACTAGTAGAAACTGAGCATATAGGCAGAATGAGACGATTTTGATCTAAGCACTACTATTTTTATCCTTTGTTTCATAACCAGCAATCAGAGAAGATAGATTCATGGTCCTTGGGTAAGAAGCATATAGATAGATGTCATCTGGGCCATATCAAAGAATGCAACTAGTCTGCCAGGAAATTGCATATCCAGGTCAGGGAGAGCAATTATAGCAGTTGAATTAAGTGAACACCCTAAATATGGCAGCAAATTCCTCAATTAATGGACATAGCTCTTATCCATTAAACCTGAACACAAGGTCCTTAGCATCCCAGAAAGTTGTAGTAGCATGCAGGTGGTTGTTGTCTATCTTCAAATATTGAAGGGATTTTAGTGATTTGGCATGAAAAGGAAGAAGCTTGTTCCAGTCATTTCTATCAAGGCTTTTAAGGAATTTCTTCATCAACTGGAGAGAAGCTTGGGTCATGATGTGGGTGAAGTGAAAGATGAATGATTGATTTTTTTCTTGAGTTCTTATATAGAGAAAAGGATGAAGTTGGATGGGATTAAAATTTTATTTTCCTGATAAAATCAAATTTAAGTTAATAGATAAATAGGCAATAAGATAATTAGATAAATAATAGGATAAATAAGTATAATTCAAATAGATAAATAATTAGATAAATAATGGATAAATGAATAGATAATAGGATAAATAGACAAAAGGATTTTTGTAAAAGAAAAAGATTATGCCTTTTATCTTATTTACTTATTTATTTATTAATTGAAAATTAGTTTAAGGGAAAAGAAAGTTTTAAACTCATTCAAGAACAGAAAGATAATTCAGTTCTACAAAGAAGTCAGAACAACTTAGAATTCAGAAAATAAACAGTACATCAGAAGACAGTCAGAAAGCACAAACACACTGAGAAGTATTCAGAAGACAGAGGTGATAAAAAGACAGTCTGAAATATGCTCAGTCATCATGAGGTCCAATGTCTGGCCAAGGACTCCACCCTTTGGTCGGATCGTTGTAATAATAAGTATCAGGAGGCCTAGATGTCGAAGTCCTAGCACCATAAGGATCAATGCCCAGACCTTCTAACTGCTATCGAAGTCGCTCGTTCTGGCGCACCAAATCATCAACATAACTTTGTTCTATTTAAATAGTTAGAATCATGCATAACATACATAACATGCATACATTTGCATATTTGTTGTAAATACTTACTCTCTAGCTGTCTGTAACTTCCATGGTAAATAACCTTTGAGATGAGGCAAGGTTATACAAGTACTCCGCCTGCATCCGAGGAACCTGTAATGTAAATTTCTTACTAACATTAACGTTAAATATTTAGATTGTGCAAATAAAATAGCCAATTATACTCACATGAGAAGCATTTAGAGGAGAAAAGCTAGGAAGCTGAGTATGGTCAAAAGACATATGCTACGTAATAGGAGTCTGGACTGCAGGAGCCCAATAATACATTGATCTATCCAGGGGTGAAATATTGCTAGGGGTGACATTGGTAGAGCCTTCACCATGAACAATCCCAGTATATTGAGTATGGGACTCATGCTCACGCTCGGTCCTCTCGATCTTAGTCCTATCAGTCTCAGTCCGCTCCTCCATCTCTTCATCCGCAATAGGAGAACCAACTGTATCAACCTGTAGGAAACAAGGTGGATGTTAGCAAGAGAATTAAAAAAGAAGAGATTGATAAAGATCATACCTCCTTTAAATCAGTGGGAATTCACTCTGGTAGGTTCTCTTCAATATATCGCTTATAGTCACGAGAACGCTGAGCAAGGTTGAAGCATCATATCCCTCTAAAGCTACCCTCAACTTTGGGCCGGTCAGGCTATAACTCTATAACACTGAAGCTGGTACAGAAGAAGGAATGCACCACCTAGAAGGTCCTGCAAACTAACGATACACTCGCTCTCTAAGATACCACATCTTGCTACTATATCCAAGAAGCAAAACTCTTATAGTCTCAAGTCTGGTAGCAGCAATCATGAAATCATATCATTGAACATCTTCGGCACCATCTAGCCACTCAAACTTCACCTGCAATTTTTATGTTTAATTAGTTAAATTATATTTAATGTTTATAGCTTATGAAATGCTAATAATTTCATTTGCTTTTCTTACTAGGTCCCACTCCAAAGTGTTCAGCTATTCTTGATAAGTTTGAAGATCATGCCTGATGCCAGAAATCCTAAAAGAGCCCCATTTGTGCATAAGTGGAAAGCTCTTATCGAGGCTAACAACATTAAAGCCTCGAATCACTCCAATCTCGGTACTCAAAATTTGCAATAAAAATGATCAAGACAAGACAAAAGGATTACATATGAAAGGAAATTGAGAGATGTGAGGGAACATACATGCAAGATCTGCCAGAAGCCACACAAAGTGACTGCACCTTTGCAAACTGTGTCAAGTCTATAGTATAGATAGGTGAGTGCTGCATAACCCCAATCGAATATGGCGACTTAGTCTAAGTCACGGAGAGGACCAATGAGTGCAATATTAACCTCGTGACCGGTCTCACAAAAAGGTGGTGCCTAGCAATATCAAAAGAAAACACCTCACCTTCTAAATGATTTGATGAGGAGTAGTAGTAGGCAGTTCCTTGAAGCTCTGGACAAGAGAGGATAGTACAATATTCTTTTGATTCTTCCATGTCTGCACAAATCTTAATAAGTCACGAACATACTGGTTCTTAGCAACCTTTAACAGATTGCAGTAGCTAATATCGAAAGGAACCAGAGTACCTCCAAAAGCAATCCCGGTGATAGCTGAGAAGCTCATCAATGATATAGTCAGCTCACCCACTTGTGTGGGGAAAGTGTGGGTGGCATCCATCCACCTCTCAATCAGCGTGAAAAGAGAATAATAATGGTCTGATCTCCCTCGCTTAGTAGGCAGAGCAACAATAAAACATCTAAAGCCAGATGCCCAGATATATCGAGTCACCTACTCAAGAAGGCCATGGAAAAGCTCTTGAGCCAAGTGAAAGCAACTCGAAAATTTTAATGTTCTCTCAATAAAGTTCAGAAAAGACAAAATTATTTTCTTCCCTTAAATCCCTCATTTTATTTTACTTTGCATTTTAATTTTATTTTACTTTGCATTTTAATTTTATTTTTCTTTATTTATTATTAAAAAAATAAAATAAAATTGAAAATTTGATTTTTTGAAATAATCGGAAGACTGAATTTCCAATTAAAAACCTAGAATTTCGATCAGAATTCTAGATTTTTGACTGGAAATCTATAAGTCTGATTGAAAATCTACAATTCTGATAGGTAATTCAGATTTTTGATCGGAAACCTTAACTTCGGATTGATCATGCATCTTTGATTTTCGTGATTAATTCCTAGTTTTCCACTAAAATTTTTGTTTTCATAATTTATTTTAATTTTTTTAACATGCATGCTTTATTTGTGCATGATCCTATCTAGTTTTAATCACTAATTAAACATAATAAAATTAAATTTTGTAGAAATAAAAGCAAAAGAAGCAGAGCTTACCTCATCACCAGTATTTGAGCACCAGTGTAAGTCCAATCGAGTAAGAGGAAGTAGAGTTGCACCTTAATTCAAGCCTAAATTGTTTAGAGGAAAATGTGGGGGCTAGGATAGGTGGATTTGCTGGAACATCAGCTCTTCCAAATGGTCTACGTGGTGGGTGAGCCATAGGATCAGACGGATCCAAAATCTGACGTCAGATGAAGAAGTAATTGAAAAAAGAAAAATCAAAATTTAAGTGAAAGTGAAAGGAAGTGAAAAGAAAAAGAAAGAAAAACAAAAGAGAATGATCAGGTAAAGAAGATGTGGAAAATGTCCACTTTAGTCCACTAAGGTTGTTTGCATTTAAGTCCAACAATTTTTCTAGCAATTTAGTCTTAAATTGCAATTTAATTAGGAATTAATTCCTAATTAAAGTCAGAAAACCATACAATCATTGACATAATTTAATAATTCTAGGAATTATTAAATTATTAGCACAAATGCATAATTAATCATGACAAAATTTTCAAAATCAATCCACACAAAATTTGATTTTTGCATGCATTGCATGTGAAATTTTCAGTTTCATTCAGTTATATGCTACATAGTAGTTATAATGAAATTTTTAGTTTCACTTTGTTATATGCTATACGATAGCTATAACACCAGGTTTCACTTCGTTATATGCTACACAGTAGCTATAGTAACATTTTAAATTTCACTTTTGTTAGACACTACACAGTAGTTATAACGACAGTTTAAAATCACTTATTAGACGCTCCATAGGACCTATAGTAAGTTCATGATTTTCTAGACACTACACAGTAGTTATAGCATCACTTCGCTAGAAGTCCCAAGGGGAATATATCGAAATTTATCACATAGCTAGATATCCCACAAGGAATATAGCTGATTTCACTTCACTAAACGTCCCATAGGGAATATAGTGTAATCAACTAGACACTACATGGTAGTTATAGCATCACTGCTAGATGTTCCATAGGAACTATAGTGCATCTTCTAAACCACTTTTTTCATTAGACATTCCATAAGGATTATAGTGAAATTTGCTCTAGCATTCTGCATTATGTTATACAGCATAAGTATTAACTACAAATAGAAGTTTTTAAATTAATTGCACAGGTAAGTATCTTAACTCTTTATCTTAGAAATTATGTGCTTATTTACTTTGCTGCAATTCGTCAAGCAAACAACGACACAACGACAAAGGGGGGAAACTGTAAGCACCCAATTTTGGGATAGTAGTGCAAATGCGACAGAGGATCCGATGATGATAGTTCATTGTAAATAGATCCTTAGAATTTCAAATTTCGAATTTCAGGGCTAAATTGCAAGGTTTTAAAGGACTCAGTTGCAACATTTTTAATTAATTTTGTGGGACAATTTTTAAATAAAGAAAGTTAAAAAGGGCGGGCCAAAGTGTAAATTCTGGATCGGAATTATGGAATTCCGATTGGAATTTCACATTTTCGAGCGAAAATGCACAATTCCGGTTGGAATTACACATCTCCGACTGGACTCCGTCACCTAATTTTTAATTTTTGAAATTGTTTTTTTAAATTCTCATTGGTTAGAAATTAATTTTAAAAAAGGATAAACAAGCCTAATTAATTAGTCGGGATATATTGAATTTAAATAAAAAATTTATCCTGTTGGTTTTTAGGGATAATGAGAGAATTTATCCTCTCCTGTAACAACCAATCTAACCTGTGGGATTGATAGGATTTAAGAAAGGGAATGAGTTTTATAGAAAGGGGAGGAGAGAGGATTGAAAGAAAAAGAAAGGGAGAGCATTGAGAATAAAGAAAGAGAGAAAAAAAAGAAGAAAAGAACTGAAAGACGGTTTTACAAAAAAAAAAGTTTTTTTTACGTTCTTTTAAAAAAATGCAGAAAGCCCTTGAGAAGAGAAACAAGATTCTACGGATTCTATGCCAAGATGGTGATTAAATCCACTCTGAGAAGTAATTAAATGGCATCTGCACTACATCCCACTTCTTCTTCTTCTTTATTTCTTTTCTTTTATTATGTTTTAATCCTTCTTTTTCTTTGTTTTATTATTCTTTAGTTAAATTTGTTTTTATTTTCTTTATTTGTTCTTCTAGTCACTTTTATTGTTTTCTCTGTGTTTTTTTTTCTTTTCCTGACTATGGAGATGAGTATCCCAGAGAAGATGTAGTTGACAAAATACCCATGAAGATCCATGGAACGCCATTGATTTTAATTTTGTAGTTATTATGTATTAAGTTTTATTTTTATTATCATTTTTGTATTCTTTTGTATTATGTGTTTTGTTTATTTATTTGGTTTATTTGGGCATGTAATTAATTAGTTTATACGTATGAATTGTAATAGCCCCAGTAGAAAAAAATATAGAAATTTTAATTTTCTGCACTTTTAAAATGATTAGTAAATTAGGGTTTCTTTGGTAAACCTTAATTAAAATCAATGGTGGCTTTAGATTAATTTTAGGTTGCATGTAAATAAATTTAGGGTTAGAAATCCCAGTATGTTTGATATGTTATTTGTTTATTTTATTTATTTGGGCTTGTTTGTAATTTTTGTTTGTTTTGGGCCCCAAGCCCACGTTTGGTATTAACTCATTAAATAATAGGCCTTTAAAATTGGTTTTAGGTTTTAATTAACTTTAAAATTAATTTAGCTCCATTTAGTTTAATTTAGACTTTAGGCCCACTTTAGCTAATTTAAAATTAATTTAGACCTAGCCCAACCCATTAATTCATTTCTATTAAAATAAATAGATTTAGGATCACTTCATTTAATTAAAAATTGATTAGAATTAGGCCCATTAATTTAAGCTAAATTAAATCCATTTCTTTAAAATAATAGACTTAAGCCCATTTTTCTTAGAATTAAAAATAATAGATTTAAGCTCACTAATGTAATTAAAATATAGGCCCACCTTTAGTTCCATTACATTTTGTAAATAAAATATGTAGATTTAGTTGACTTAAAATTAAAATGAAATGTAGTTTAGATTTAAGGACGTTGCGCCTTGAATGCATTTTTTTTTATGTTTTTTCATGGATTGGTTGCCTTAGGGTTAGATGGATGTTCAATTAGGGTTTAATAAAATTGCATGTAATTAGGAAATAAGATAGTAATTCATAAACTAATTTTAAAGAACACGAGACTAAAAGAAGTTGGTATTCCATTCCCAAAATTTCCTGGTTGTGGTGCTAACTTCTTTTAGAGAATCAAGTTACCACCACCTTCGATTTGTCCCAGTTATTACCCTGGGTGGCGACTCCTCATCGCCACGCTATGTCTTTGCGATATAGTAGTGTGTTCCCTAGAGCCCGGAGCTCAAACAGTGTCGCAGTTGCAATAAACTTAGGTGAGCGCTAAACTCCGCCGTCTACACTCATCTCTACATTTAACTGACTAGAGCCACCACACGCCATATACCCATGTGAGAATTACACAAGTATATAAGCGGTAACAAACCCTAACCACTCAAATGTGGATGATCATGTCACCTTAGGTCAAAGGACTATAAGCACCATTATGACATAGACTGTGATCGTTGACTATAAGTGAATATTCTTGCGATCACAAATCTAACATCACTGTTTGATCCACCCATCACATGAGTATCCACATGTCTATTCTGATATCTCATATCAAGTAGTATGAGACTCACTACCTCCCACTATTAGCATCGCATACTAATCAAGGAAAATAGACAGAGGTGATAGTCTAATTAATATTACCCAAATATTAATTAATTGACTATGAACAATTTATAGCAAATGTACTAAATAAATTTGTAGCTCATATTATCAACTCTTGATATTAAATTTATTTAACATAATGCTAAAGGATAAATACTCAAATAAATAAACACTTTATTTAAATGAATACTTTATTGCCATTTGGGATAATTTACAATATCATTATACATTACAAGAAAGGCACTAGGGCATATTTATACTAACAATCTCCCACTTACACTAGCGTTATTCACTAAAATATCTAAGACCCATCTTCTTAAGATGACTGTCTAACTGTAGCTGAGTAAGTGCTTTAGTTAGTGGATCAGCCACATTGTCGGCTGAAGCTACCTTTTGCACGAGCACATCGCCCTTCCTAATAAGTTCTCCGATAATATGAAAGCGCCTTTCTATGTGTTTAGATTTATGGTGAGACCTCGATTCTTTTGCCAAAGCAATGGCTCCATTGTTGTCGCAATAAAGAGGAATTGGGGACTTAATGGAAGGAACAACTCCGAGTTTAGTTATAAACTTCTTAATCCAAACAACTTCTTTAGCAGCATCCGATGCGGCTATGTACTCGGCCTCTGTAGTGGAATCAGCAGTGATACTTTGCTTGGAACTCTTTTAGCTCACTACACCTCCATTACAGATGAACATAAACCTAGAGATAGACTTTCTATCATCCACATCTAATTAAAAATCAGAATCTGTGAAGCCATCTATTTGTAAATTACCTTCTCCATAAGTTAAGATCAAATCTTTAGTTTTTCTCAAGTACTTAAAGATTGACTTAACTGCTATCCAGTGTTCTAAACCTAGATTGGATTGAAACCTGCTAGTCACACTAACAGCATAGGCAATGTCAGGCCTTGTACACAACATAGCATACATTAAGTTTCTTATAGCCGAAGCATAAGGAACTTTGGCCATTTGTTCCATGTCCTTCGGTGTCTTGGGAGACATTCCCTTGGATAAATGAACATCATGCCTAAATGGTAACAATCCTCTCTTAGAATCAAGCATGTTGAACCTCTTCAATACCTTTTCCAAGTAAAGACTTTGGTATAAACCTATCATTCTCTTTTATCTATCTCTATAGACTCGAATTCCAAGAATATAAGTTGCCTCCCTTAAGTCTTTCATAGAGAAAATTTTAGATAACCATACTTTCACAGAAGTCATCATTCCGACATCATTTCCAATTAGTAAAATGTCATCCACATACAAGATAAGGAAAGTGAGTTGGCCCCCACTAACTTTCTTGTAAACACATGGCTCATCTTCATTCTTAACAAAACCATAAGAACGAATAGCATCATCAAAACGATGATTCCAACTCCTTGAAGCTTGCTTTAAGCCATAGATAGATCTATTAAGCTTGCACACCTTTGAGCCTTCCTTGGATTCACAACCCTTGGGTTGCTTCATAAGTATGTCTTCCTCAAATAACCATTAATGAAGGCAGTATCCATTTGCCAAACCTTATAATCATAGTATACGGCTATAGCTAGAAGAGTTCGAATGGATTTAAGCATGGCTACAGGTGAGAAGGTCTCCTTATAGTCGACCCCTTCCTTTTGGCGAAACCCTTTCGCTACAAGCCTAGCTTTATAGGTCTCTACCTTTCCATCTGTGCTAATTTTCCTCTTGAAGATCCAATTACACCCAATGGGAACTATTCCCTCAAGAGGATCAACAAGTGTTCAGACTTGGTTAGCATACATGGAATCCATTT
>CATIWM010170365.1:0-11175 GCA_949671775.1 Mallotus repandus
GCTTAACTGCTTGGGTGGAAGCTATTTGCTAAATAGATTCAAAACTTGTGAATCTGTTTATTTTGTATACATTATTTGATCTTTGAGTCTGACACTATAATTTCGAGTGCAAAATTAATAAGGGTGGAAGCTTATTCCCATATTCTATTACTGATTCTTCACTGTGAATCTGGTTGCACTCTGGCTGAGGCTCAGTCTTCTGCATAAAGGTATATTATTTGTATATTTTTAGTATCTATGTTAATGTTTGTATTTAGGATTTTTTTTTTTTTGTGATTTGCTAAGTTTAACTAATACTGTCGTCTTGGTATCTAATTTGTTTTTGTTAGATGGAACTTGACAGTGGCAGTATTCCTGCCACTGATAATTTGAGGGTGGAAGCAGTACAGAATGTGCCAATCCCAGAAACAAAGACTGCTAATCTTGAGAAGCAAACTGAGCCTGCCAAAAAAAAAGAAAAGGGATGGAAGCCAGATCTAAGTGATGGTTGCATTTTGATAAAACAAAGGATGAAACAGGGGGCCCTGTTGCCAAGTGCAAATATTGTGATAAAAAATTTTGTGCTGATACTAAAAGAAATGGCACTTCTAGTCTTAGGAATCACATATTGACTTGCACTCAAATGCCCCATAGTAAAGATAGTAAGCAGTCTCTTTTAACACTACTACCTGCATCTAATGATTCTGAAGCACAAAATTCACAATTAGGAGTAATAGGGACGTGGAATTTTAACCAAGAAGCCATCCGTAAAGCACTTGCACATATGTTGATTATTGATGAATTGCCTTTCAAATTTGTTGAAGGTGATGGCTACAAAAAATTTGTTGAAACTTGTTGCCTTAGGTTCAAAGTTCCATCTAGATGGACTTTTTCTAGAGACTGTTACTCCATATATCTTGATGAAAGGGTGAAGCTTAAGTCATTTACACAAAACTAGTCTCATAGAATAAGCATAACAACTGATTCTTGGACTTCCATTCAAAGACTCAACTATATGTGTGTTTCTGTCCACTTTATTGACAATGAATGGAAGCTTCAAAAAAGGATTCTGTCTTTTGTGCCTGTTACTTCTCATAGGGGAGAGTACTTAGCTAAGGCTCTTGAAAATGGTTTACTTGATTGGGGATTAAAATTTGCGTTTGCTGTAACTGTTGATAATGCTTCTTCAAACAATACTGCTATGAATTTTTTGAAAAAGAAGCTTATGTCTTGGGGAACTTGCTCTGGTTTTAGATTAAAATTTGTACATATGAGGTGTATAACTCATATACTGAATCTTGTTATGAATGATGGCTTGAAAGAATCTTCTAAGTCTGTTAAAAAAATTAGAGAAGCTGTGACGTACATAAGAAATTCACCTATGAGACTTAGAAAATTTAAAGAAATCTCTGAATTTGTTGGTATTGAGTCTGAGTCTGCTTTGTGTCTTGATGTTCCCACTAGGTGGAACTCAACTTGTCTGATGCTTAAAACTACTTGTTTGTATGAGAGGGCTTTTGATAAGTATGAAGAACAAGAGAGTTCCTTTAGAGCAGATTTAAAGGAAGATGTGCCAGAATATGATGATTGGCAATATGCATTGAAAATTATTGAAATGTTGAAGCTCTTTTATAACATGACTTTACGGATTTCTGGTTCTCTCTATGTCACTACTAATTCCTTTTTTTCTGAAATCTCTGACTTACAATACATGTTGAAAGAGTGGCAAAAATCATCTAATCTCTCTGTTGTTTCAATGGGGCTTTCAATGCAATCTAAATTTGAAAAATACTGGGGTGACCCAAAGAAAATGAATACTCTGATATTTCTTGTAAATATTCTGGATCCTAGGGACAAGCTTGAGTATATGGAATATTCACTCAAGCAAATGTATGGTGATGATAAAGGCTTGACATTGTATAAAATTGTGAAATCTGATCTATCTACCTTATTTGATGAGTATTCTGTCCTGTATGATTCTGCTTCTAATGAAAGCAATTCAGACCCCACTAATGTTGCTGCCCCTTCTGATCTGCCTGTGCCCAAGAAATTTTTGTCTCTGTTAAAAGCAAAATTCAAAAAGCATAAAATGGATTCTGGTGAAAGCTTTTACAATAAAAAATTTGAACTAGAAATATATCTATCTGAGGAATATGTGGAGGAAGTTATGCCTTTGATGTCCTCCGTTGGTGCAAAATCAACTCAGACAGGTTTCCTATTATGTCTAATATGGCAGGTGATGTGCTTGTTGCCCCTATATTAACTGTGGCATCTGAAAGTGCTTTTAGCACTAGTGGGCGTGTTCTGGATTCATTCAGGAGTTCTCTAACTCCTAAGATAGGTGAGGCATTAATATGTACTTCAGATTGGCTAAGATTGGCTAAGAAGCCTATATCAGTTAAAGAGACTCTTGATGAGTTGGAAAAATTTGAAAGAGGTATAATTTCTTTGTTTTCTTTAATATCATGTTTTTTTTTCATTTACAATGAATTTCAACTAATACTTTTGTTATTTTTTTTGCAGAACTGGCTGACCAAAAAGGCATTGGCCCTTCTGCATCAACTGCATGCTCTAACTTGATCAATACATTAAACAAATACTAACATATATAACTTATCAGTAAATTTTAGTACTTAATTTTTTTTTACTTTTTTTTCTGCCGGACTACCTGATTCATTTTCCATTGCTCTGCTTTGCTTGATTGCTGCTACTGGGTGCTTATCTGTGTTTGCCACTTTGCTTGATTAAGGTGTGCACTGTTGTTGAATGCGTTGTGTGCCTATTTCTGTGACCTACATGATGTGCAGACTCTTTATTGAGGTGCCCATGTAGCTATTGCAATGCATTTGGTGCACAACTATGAGGCAATGATGAAAGCTCCCTTATGTATTCTGATTATGATAAGAGTGCTTGCTTAAGTTTCTTTGGTGGCTAATTTTTCTAAGCCATTAGAAATGTGGCTGCATTCTTGGATTGACTGATACATATAAATTCTGAGCCTTATTTTAATTTTATATGTTTCACAGTTTCAGTCTTGTTTTCTAATATATTCTGAGCCTCATTTTCCCATTCTTTTGTGTATGTTCTTTGCAGGGACTTGTATTTTGGAGACTCACTTTCTAAAGGAAGCTATGTTTACATGCACATAAGATTTCTATATTTTTGTAAATAGCAGACAATTTTTGTATAGATAATGTAAAGGCCAATTTATTTTGTACTTAATTTTTTGTTACTTTATATTCTATAGAATTAGAATGAGTAGGCCTTAATTGTCTGATATGTGGGCTAATATTTTTTGTAAATGATAATGTCCAAACAGATGGGCCAATTTTATTCATATTATATTTAATGTTTTTTTTTAATCAATCTATGGGCTTTCAATTTCTAAAGTCCGGCCTGTAATGGCCGAAATTGATAAACCGAACTGAAGAAACTGAATTATTTTGGTTATCGACCATTCAATTTTATGCCTTAGATCAGTCGGTTCGGTTACCAAATTTATAACATTCAGACCAATCGATTTATAGGTTTTAACAACCGAATCGACTGGACCGACCGATGCTCTCCCCTACTGGCACTTGCATAGTGCATTGCATGTGATTATTGTACAGAACACAATTTTTAATTAAGCATTCTTTTGTATTTTTTACTGTCAACCACTCACTAATTAACCTCACTAAGAATATTTTAATTAAACTAAGATAAACGACCAATCTTTTTGCATTATTTGGGAACAATCTTTGATGTTTGGCACATGGCAAAACTAATTTTCTCATTAATCAAATATACACTAATTTTAGATTATTAAAAAGATGAATCAAAGCTCTTCAGCATATAAAATGAGACTATATTTTCTGATTTTAGTTTCACTGAAGCAAACTAATACCTCTTGCAGTTAAATAAAAAAGGGATCCGATCATATCTCTATATCGCTTTTCATCAACCAGTTCACCATTCTCATCCTTGTTGAGTTTAGTGGTGGTGCTCATAGGAGTCTTGTTTGACTTAGCTCCATCCATGTCAAACTTTTTAAGATGTCTCTTTTGTATTTTGCTTGGTTGATGAAAATATCATCATTGCATTACTTGATTTGAAGTCCAAGGAAAAATTTGAGTTCACCCATCATGCTCATCTCAAATTCCCCTTGCATTAACTTCAAAAACTCTTCACACAAGCAATGATTAGTAGCACCAAATATAATACCATCTACATAAATTTGTACAACAAGCAAATAATGTGCTCAACCTTTCATACCAAGCTCTAGGAGCTTGTTTCAATCCATACAGATAGTTTGAAAACATGATTTGGAAATTCAAAGTTCTCAAAACCTGGAGGTTGTTCAACATATACTTCTTCTTGAATGAAACAATTCAAGAATGCACTTTTAACATCCATTTGGAAAACTTTAAAACCCATGTAAAAAGCAAATGCAAGTAACATTCTAATGGCCTCTAACCTTGCAACGGGGGTAAGAGTTTCATCATAATCAATGCCTTCTTCTTGATTATAACCTTTGGCCATTAATCTAGCTTTGTTCCTAGTTATGACACCTTGTCCATTCATCTTATTTCTAAACACCCATTTGGTGCCTATAATAGGATGATGTTTAGGTCTAGGAACCAAGGTTCAAACCTTATTTCTCTCAAATTGATTTAACTCTTATTGCATTGCAAGTACCCAAAATTCATCACCCAAAGCATCATCAACATTTTTGGGTTCAATTTGGGAAATGAAGGCTAAATTAACAATGGTTTTAATATGAGATCTAGTGGTTGCCCCTTTTGAAATGTCATCAATGATGAGGTCTTTGGGATGATCCTTCTTGAATTGCCAATCTCTGGGAAGCTCCTCCTTAAAAGTAAGTTGCAAAACTTCTTCTTTTGGAGCTTCTAGTTCCCAGGGCTTGTAATCATTTTCTTGAAGGTTCATCTCCAAAAATTCATCTACAACATCATCAACACTACCAAAATCCTTTTTAGGATCAAGTGGGTTAGATTTGTCAAATACAACACGCATTAACTATTAAACTACTAGAGTTCTCTTGTTAAAGACTCTATATGCTTTGCTAGAGGTGGAATAGCCTAGGAAAATTCCTTCATTGGCTTTAGAGTCAAATTTTCCAAGATTATCCTTAGTGTTTAATTTAAAGCACCTGCATCCAAATACTCTAAGATATGAGATTTTGGGTTTTCTATTGTTCCAAAGCTCATAAAAAGTTTTGTTCAAAATTGGTCTTTTAAAGACTATTTGCTATATAGTAAGAAATGTTAATGGCTTCTGCCCAAAAGTATAAAGGCAAATTATACTCATAAAGCATAATTGTAGCCATTTTCACTAGAGTCTTATTTTTTCTTTCAACTACCCTATTTTGTTGAGGAGTTCTAGGAGAAAAAAAAGTATATAAAATACCATTTTCATTGTAAAAGGTTTTAAAAAATTCATTTTCAAATTCAATTCCATGATCACTTCTAATTTGTTGAAATGCAAAAATCTTTTTATTTTTGAACTCTTTTTGAAAAAATTTCAAATGCTTTAAAAGTATCATTCTTATGAGTAAGGAAACACACCTAAGTGTATCTATAGTAATCATCAACCAACACATATGCATAGTGCATTCCACTTAAACTAGCAACTCTAGTAGGTCCAAATAAATCCATATGAATAAGTTCAAGTGGCCTAGAAGTGGACATTACACTCTGGAGCTTAAAGGAATATTTGGATTGCTTTCCCTTTTGACAAGAATCATAAGGCTTGTCCTTAGTGAACTTAAGTTTATCTAACCCAACCACAAGTTCATGCTTACTAAGATCATCCAAGAGCTCAAAGTTTGCATGTCATAATCTTCTATGCCAAGTCCATGTGTCATGGGAAATAGATATTAAGCATTTGATGTCTTTGTCATCAAATGTGACATGTCATCCATCTTTAGCATCAAGCTTATTGAATTGCTCCTTGTCTCCCGTCATATGTCTTGAACATCCACTATCAAGATACCACTTGCTTTTTGCTCTTGTGGACTTTAAGCACACCTATATAACATAATTTATACATCCTTTTGAACCCAAACCTTTATTAGTCTAGGTTGGTTAGTCTCAAAGTAATCCAAAGGAAGTAATTGCAAGTGTAGTCTTATATAGAAGCACACATTACTAGTGTGATCTTTGTTCATGCAATAAAAGCATTCAATATTGGCAAATCTATTTCTTCTAAAACAAAATAATTTCCTAGTGTATGAGACATGCCTTTTGTGTTGTGGCTGTGTAGACTTCCAAAAAGTCTTTTGTGCCTTATAATAAGAGTGAGACATATATTGGCAATGATATTATTTATTGTGAGATGATTGTGCAGTATGCTTAGAAGTGTTATATCTAGTGTACATATAAGCATGTCTAGTTTGGAGCTTCTTGGCTTGTGCCTTAGCCCTTTGTGTCAATGGAGGTTGAGTGAGTCTTATGAGACTTTCACTTATCATTTGAGGCATGAGACCTTTTAGATTTGAAAGCTTGAGTCTCAAAAGGTTTAGAAGTAAAAAGAGTAGAATCACAAAAAGCTTTAACAAAGTTAATGTGAGATGATGCCAAGGAAGAGGACATTCCATTTTAATATCCAATTCCATAAGTATCCCCATAGAATTTCTAAGAATTAAGAAGACTATTTAAAGTCTCTTTTCCCTTCTTGAATTTACAAATGAAATTCTTTAACTCTAGGACCTCTATAGAAAGCTTAAGATTTTCATCATTTACTTGCTTGAGTTGGTCCTTCAAGGAATTAGAGGATTTCAAATCATTTGCAAGCTTTTTATTAGATTCAACAAGTTTAGAGAAATAATTTTTTAAGCTTTTAAATTCCTTGGATAAGTTAGATAGTTCATGCTTGTAAAGCTTCTTCTTAGAAAGTAAGCTTTTACACTTAAGCATGAGTTTGCTCACAATTGAGCTCTCATCATCATCATCATCATCATTATCATTATTATTATAGCAAATATCATAAGAAAAATGAGAAGAAGATGGTACCTCATTTTTATCTTCAAGAGCCATGAATCAAATGTTGGCCACTTCATGTTGCTCCTTTTCTTTTTTCCAATTCGGAGGAGTCATCCCATGAAGCTTTAAAGGCCTTCTTCCTGTCGTTTGCTCCTTTATTCTTGAACTTAAGCTTGGGGCACTCACTTCTAATGTGATCTGATTTTTTTGCATTCATGGCAAGTAACCTCTTTGTTCTTCTTGCCTTCATACTTCTCATTGAAGTCTCTATTTCTTAAGGAATTCTTCTTTCTCAAGAATTTCTTGAAGTTCCTCATAAGCATGGTAATGTCACCATCTTCATCACTAAAAGCTTTAAGACTTTCCTTTTCACTATCATCTTGTGAAACCTTCAAAGCAATATTTTTCTTCTTTTCTTCTTTTTCCTCCTTTTAATCTCCCTTTTGCTTCAATGTGAGCTCATGTGTCAAAGGCTTGCCAATAAGGATGTCGGTTGAAATTTTTGACAAGTCATGAGCTTCTTCAATGGAAGTCACTCTAGATTCCTAATCTTTCTTTGGAAGGATTTTAAGAATATTTATGTCAATCTCTTCCTTAGAATAGTGTTTTCCAAGCTTTCTCAAGGTAGTGAGGAGGGCATTGAGTCTATTTGTCATTTCAGTGATGGATTCTTGAGGCTTCATCTTGAAGAGCTCATATTCATATACATGTAATTGAACCTTCCTACTTCTTACTTAAATGTTACCTTCAAAATGATTCTCAAGAGTCTCTCAAATTTCTTTAGAAGATAGAAAATGTTGGACCTTCCCTCCTTCTTCTCTAGACATGGAAGCAAGTAAGATTGTCATTGCCTTCTTGTTCTTATAGTTTACCTCCTTTTGCTCTTGTGTCCATCAGGTATCAATGAGGATTTTCATATTATCTAGTGTGGCTTTAGAAGGCTCCCAACCATCAAGAACTACTTCCTATAGTTTAATAGGACCACTATTAAGATATAACTTCATTTTAAATTTCCAATTGGGATAATCACTCCCATCAAAGAAAGGTCATAAGGAAGAAAAGTTCACACCCTCACTACCCATCATCTAACCTTCTTGTAATTAAGTACCAAGAAGTTTAGCTCTGATACCAATTGAAAGAGGCCATAGAGAGGGGGTGAATAGGGAAAATTAAAAATTAAATGAAAATTGAGGCTTAATCAAGAATTAAAGAAGAGTTTAGAAGAAAGAGCAAGCGAAGAACTCAACAACACAAGATTTACAAAGTTCGATTAACAAATGAATCTACGTCTCCACCTAACTTATCCCCAAGTTAGGATTTTTAACACCTACTTCAATCTTATTAATCTAGATTGAGTTTAAAAGAGTTTTGTGGCTCAACTCCAATCTTTACAACATAATGAGCTTTTGAAGGCTAAGCTCTAACCAATAATTAATCACAAGTGTTTTAAGGCTTACACTTGAACCTAAACCACTAGTATTAACTCCTCACTTCCATTTTTCAACCCAAGAAAGAAGATGAAGAAGAGAGTTAACCTAGCACACAACTAACACTCAAGTATAATTGAGAATTTTAAGAATAGAGAAAAAATTTCAAAGAATTTAATTGCTCAACCAACTTGTGTAACTACTTAAATGAAGTTCTAAATCTTTAATTTATAGTTGGGGAGTGAAAAATGGTTGTTGGAGGCCATTAGTTTCGTTCTCAACCTCTTTCTTCTTCATTAAATGCATTTTCAGCTTTTGCAGGTGTTGCGTTCAAAACCCACAAGCGCACGAAACGTGAATTGCAGTATAAAGAGTTATCATTTCCACGAGGATTGTATATTGAGCACCAATATTTTTACTTATTTTCTTAGCTAGCAAATTGAATAAAATTTGATTTAACAAATAAAATATAGATCCAAACAACTTAAGAGAAAATCAAATAATTAAAGCATAGAGTTCAGGTTTAGTTTCACTATTCTAATTAGATCATGAACACTTAATTATTAAACACCTTGATTTCAATCAATGGTAATTGTTCTAAAATACCTAAAGACTCTCTCAAGCTCAATTAAGTATGTTAAGATTACAGTTCAACCTACTCTCATGATTGAGAAGTTAATCAAAACTCATTAAATTCTTTAACAATTATTTTATCCCCGAAGAGCTCACCTACTCTCTTGGTCGAGTGGTCTAAGTCCTATGAGTCTTAACCTAATAAATTCTCCTAACTCTCGTTGGTGAATTTACCCATAAACATGCTAACAAGTTGGCCAAGAATGAAAGCATACAGTAAATGCAACTGATAGATTTAGCTGAAAATCCAATTAATAAAACTTATTTTCAATCACATCATAGAATAGCTACTTGTAACCTAAACCCTAAATGAGTTTAGTTGCACATAATTATGGTAACAATCAAAAACATAATTAAAAGACTAAAAGAAGAAGAAGAAGAAATATGAATAAGTCTCTTGAATCTCGCAACTCCTCTTCGATCTTCAGCTTCAAGGATTGCTCCCCGAATGAATTGAATAACTCGTCTATATCCCCTTATATAGGCAAAGCCTAATAGAAGACCTCCTCGTCCTAGAATTCTTTTTCCTTTTTGCTAAGGAAAATTTCCTTTTCTCTAACATGGCATCGACATGGTCGTATCGAAGTGGTGTTCCGTTGAAGCTGTCCAACACAGCTTTGGCATGTTTTTAACATGGCTTTAGCATGACAACGCTTAACTTCAAACTAGGATTCCAAAACGTCACACCGGTTACACACCCTCGTGCTCAAGCCTTGTCATCTAATCCTTAGACTTTTTGGATTCCGTTAATGAAATCTCCTACAAAAGAGGAAAAAACTAGTTAGGCACTTAAATAAAACTCCTTATTTGACTAAAATTAAACCAAAAATAATAAAATCCTAATTAAAAACACTAAAGCTAAAATAATTCCTATTTAACATAAATTCTACCCAAACTAAACCAATTAATTATTCAAAATTTATTAGAATTCAACTCAAAATATATGTAGAAATTACACACATCAAAAGGATTTCAGACGCTCAGGGTCGTGAGGATTGAAAAATATGATCGTTGCTTGCAAAAGTGACCGTTGGAGACGCCCAAGGTCTGGTTGGGGTCGTGAACGTAGACCATAAGCATATCAGCCATCTTTCTCACATTTTGGGCATGAGGAGTCAGGGTCGTGAGCGTTGACTTTGCAGGTAGGCCGGACCCTGAGCATAGGCTGGCCTCACGAAAACTAGTCTGTTTTGTATCCAAACGCACTCATTTCCATTTGGTTCATTTCCCATGCATGGAACATGTTTAGAGGTCTTTGAAGACTTTAAATATGATTCAAATGTCTTCAAACATTTTCGGAAGATCTGTCAATTGACTTAGCTTTTATTGAAAATAATATTATACCTATGCTTATAATCACACTTAAACAAGGAACATTAATTGTCCAAAAATATTTGTTAAAGTCAAAATAGGAGTAGATTAACACTTGATCATGCAAATGTTCAACAGAATCCTTTAGCATTGTTTGGGAACATTTTTTGATGCATAGCACATGGCAAAGCTAACTTTCTCATTAATTTCAATACACTAATTTCGGATTATTAAAAAGCATATAAAATAAGACTATATTTTTCTGATTTTGGTTTCACCTTAGCTAACTAATACAAACAAGAAGCGCCCTTAATTATAGTTCTTTTTTTTTTTCTTTAATGCTGATAGAAATTATTGATAGAATGACAATAATTTCTTAGATATATTATTTGATTCATTTTTTATAAAATAAATTTTAATTTTAAATTAAATATTTTTACATGTTTACTGGTAATTACAAAATACAAATTTTCAAAATTTTTATCATAACTAAGTATAAAAATATTTAATTTTATAATTAATTTTGTGCATTTATTTTAAATGAAATAATAAAATTTATAAATAATTTCTTTCATTTTTTAATGTTAATAGTTTTCTCCACTTTAAAAATTTTGTATGTATTTAAAATTAATTACAAACATAATTTTAGAAAATAGTTAATTTAATTTTTGAAAATAATATTTATTTTATATTGTCAAAATAGTACTTTTATTATATATATATATATATATATATATATATCTTTTTATCATAAATACTACTTTCAAAAATTATATTTATTATCGTTTAAATTACTATTGTATTTAATTTTTGAACTAACAAAAAATTTTAATTAATATAAT
>CATIWM010170452.1:0-10345 GCA_949671775.1 Mallotus repandus
TTATAAAAATTAAAAAATTAATCGGTAAAATAATATAAATTCATTGATTAAATCATAAAAATTCATTAATTATCAATTATAAGTTCATCACTTTTAATACTCTAATTCATTATTTTATATAGATTCATCAATCAAAAGTTATAGGTCTATTGAATACAACATTCAAGTTCAATAAATATATACTTCATGCTCACATATATATATATATATAATTATAATAAAAAACTATAGGTTTATTAAACCTACATTATTTACTTGTATAATAAATAAATAAATTTTTATTTATATTTTTATCTTAGTTAAATAATGTAATTTATTATTTAAATAATGTAGATCCATTGACATTCACCTGTAGATTTATTGACTTTTATCTGCAGGTTCATTAATTTTCAGCTACATATTCGTTGACCTTTTTGAACATATAGATTCAATTATCTTCACATGTATACTCATTAATCTTCACCTGCATATTCATTAATATTTTCCTTCTATTTTTAATATAAATGAAAAAAGAATTTTTTTATTTATCAAAAATTTATTTTTTTATTTTATTAATTAAAAAAAATTATAAATTTAATGTCTGAACTTTTTGTAAATTTTCTATTTGAATGTCTAAACATTTTTTTTTCCTTAAAAACATATCAATCAAGTATATGTTTCCAATTTTGAGCCAACTATACGCTTATTCAGCTGAAATGAAGTCCCCTATGTTCTATCTCACGTGCCACGTCAGCTACTCACTTTACCTTTTTTTTTTTTCTTTCCCATAAATGACCTTCATTTATTCTTTTTTTTTTTTTTTTTTTGGAAAATTGATGTTGCATTGAAACAGAACCAGATTACAAGAAACTGATAGGATAAAGAGGGATTACTATTAATCACTTCGCAGCTAAAAAAACGAAAAAACCAAAAACTAACTGGAATGAAAAACAAGAAAAAAAACAGAAAGAAACTAAGACAACAACCATCTGTCATTCCAAATGCTGACTCTCCTGCCTGAATGGATATTCCATCTACGTCTGATTGAGCTAAATTCCATTAATGCAATTCTCATTTTTGGAAAGGTCATAGTTGCTACACTTCAATTCTTTCAACCTAAAGCAATTCTAGAAGAAATGACATCACGCCAAACGTCAGACATTTTTTTGCAAGAATTCAATTCAATTCTTGACAAAAAATCAAGAACATGGAAGTTTGCCATTTTAGCAGAACAACGAAGCACAACAACAGTAAGACCAGGAACCATATTCGTCCGAGCATCATTTCTAAATGCGCGTTGCAAATCACCAGTAAAACCACTCCATTCCTTAACTGCATTCTCCCCGACTTTGAACTCAATCATTCTCTTCATTGACCACATCAAATGCTTCAAATAAGTCATAGTTGTATGCAAATTCACGCTCTGTATAGCCTCCATCTCATCATAACCCCCTCCTCTAAAATCAGGACTCGAATAGTCCTCCAACGATTCCTTAACATCCTTCAAGCTTTCCTGAAAAAGCTCTGTCTAAAACAACCCTAGCCGACTCCTTATTCAAAAAATCCCTCAAAAGCATTGCTACAAATGCTTTAACAAATGTCGTGTTTGGAAGGTTATGAATTGCTGATAATACCAAACCATATAGCATTTCCATGGCACTGCTTCGAGGAATTTAACGCAGTTTTTAACGCAATCTTCGGACGTTAAATTCTTGGTGTTGGAATCGGTTTTGTTGCTGCCCTCGTGTCGCCACCGGTCGGACAATAAGGCGGAGAAGTACTTGGCGCGTGTTAGGACATGCGAATGGAGATAAATCTGAATGTCTTCGGATTGGCTATTATCGAGAGAGGAAACGGAAATTGAATCAGCATCATCGGTGAATTGTATTGTGCTGTCAACAGAAAGGTGGAGGATGACATCGGCGGTGTCTGGATCGTTGAATGAAGTGTCAGTTGTGGTGGCTGTGGTGGTGAAGGCAGAGGCGGAGGAGGAAGATGCACGGCGTAGTTTTTGAAAGGTTTCAGTGATGGTTTTGTCTGATCAATGAAGGTCATTTATGTCAAAGACAAAAAAGGGTTAACTGATTAGCTAATGTGGCATGTGATATAGAACAAAGTGTTTCCCATTTCAGCTGAATAAGCACACCGTCAGTTTAAAATTGAAAACATACACTTGATTGATATATTTTTAAAAAATTTAGATACTTAAATACAAAAAAAAAAATTTAAACACTCAAATAGAAGAACTATAAAAGGTTAGATATCAAATTTATAATTTTTTCTATTAATTACGATGGTTGAATTTATTTTCATAATTTTAGTCAAAATAAAGTTTTTATTTATTAAAAAATTATTTAATTTTTTTATTTTAATTATAATGAACCACTTTAATCTATGGTTTTGGTCACCATTTTGAGCCTTTAGCATTTCATTTTCATTTTCTCATTCATTCATTATTCATGCATAAAGCCTTTGTAATGAAAACGAGGTGAATCACAAACAAAATCTCGGTTTAGTGTGAGGCGGGTTGACTGCGCCTACTGGGAACTCAAAGAATGGTAAGAAAAATATTTTGGCCATTCAAAGCTAGAAGCTTCACCATACTAGCTTTTATGACCTTGAGGACTGGTGGATAGTCACCCCGACTATATTGCGGAATTCTATAAAAGTAAAAAAAATTCCATTTAGAGGCGTCAAATTTGTTGAGATTATGAAGTTTGTGAGGATGTCTGGATCACTTGTTTTAACAACTGAAACTAATAGCAATAAAAAAAACTGCAAACGAAAACAATTTTATGAGACAACAACACTAAAAAAAATTATCTTTTTTTTCTTTTACACATGTATGGACCCTTAGTTCATATTGTAATATTGACAGAAGTCCATGATATAACAATTAGAAGTATTAGAAGTAACGAAGGTAAGTTATGATTTTTAGTAGAAATTAGTGTTTTAAAAATAGGTTAAACATATGATCCAACCCATTTTAAATTAGCCTTTTAAAAGTAATGTAAAGTTTGAACGAATGTGATGAGGCCAATTGAGAGTTAAGCGCCCCACAAGTCCAAATTTGGTGGATGGACTTGGTAATGGTAATGACTTGACAGTTAATGTACTTCTAGGAAGTTAGGAATGGAACAGTGCAGCTAAAATGAAACTGAAGTGCAATAATGCAGTAATGACAGAATCCAGAAAAAAAAGAGAAAGTTGACTGCTAGTGAGAACCAAACAGGAGCAACCACATTGTTGATTTGTACTATATATATATATATATATATTGTTGATTTTAATGCACTTAATTCAATTACTAAGATTTTACATTAATTAGTTGAAATTTTAGAGCAGGTCATTTAATCTGAGGTTTGGTTTAGCGACCTATAACTTTCATCTAATTAATGTAAAATTTCAACTAATTAATGTAAAATCTTAGTAATTGAATCAAGTGCATTAAAATCAACAATATATATATATATATAGTCATTTTCTCAGTGCATATATAGCTTAATTTATAGCTGCATCTCATCTTCTCAATGCTCAGTAACAATGAAGGAAAGCTGAATAGATGAGCAAAGATCAATTGAAACTTTTAAGAGATCGGATGAAATATTCACATTTTTTTTTACAGGTTTGAATAGAGTAGCTTTATGTACAAAGACAAAGATTGAACTTAAATTGGATTATAAGCTGTACAAAGGGGGGAAGAGTTCAATTTCCATGACTTGAGGAATGTTTATATGCAAAAGTAATTATTTACACTTGGTTTCTTCCATCATGTCTAATCTGCCTGAAGCAGGGATCAGGAAGCTGGTGGTGATCGAATGCTGCTATCAGGTAACATAGCTACTGTCACTACAAAGTATTCACAGCCAAGAGGGAGATTGTATGGGTTTGAAGTTGATCCCGGATTCAGGGTTAGTCGGTCAGTCCCTGTGTCAGATATCAGATGATCAGCAGGATTCACCCTACCATGCTCAGGCAGGGCTGAGGCAGGAGGCAATGGCTTCACCGTCTGGCGATCAATGTGCACAATCTGCCCAACGATGTAACTGGGTCGGCTTGGGAGATGGTCAGTAAACAAGGCCACAGATTCAGTAGATAGATAGTAGTTAGAACTATTTCTGTTGATAGCCTCATAATGCCCCGCTGCGTTGAGAACAAATGCAGCAATCCCATGGATTTCCAACCGGCTAAACAATATCCTTTCCTTGTTTGCCTGGGATGAACACCAATAAGAGCATCAAACTGTCAGAGGCAACTAACAGAAGACAGGTCTAAACTTGATATGGGAAATTAAATGCCAGAGGAAGAAACAAATAAAATTACATAATCTCAGTACTGCACTAGAACAACTTTAAGCCCACCTGATTATGATACTGCCATCATTAACTATCAGAAGGCCAGTAATTTGCGAAGGAGCATTTAAAATCAATGATCAAACAAAAGAAAAGAGCTAGAAAGACATGCATCAAAGAGTCTTTAAAAATGGTATATCGGCCTGAGAAATAACCATGCATGACAGGCATATGAGCCAACATATTCACATGAAGGCCCCAATGTCCTACCTAATTCTGCAAGTGTGCGGCAACTGCGCCTGGCACACCCAATAAAATATTTCAATCAATATTTGAGTTTCAGTAACTGATACTTACTACTAATAAATCACAGATAACAACAGCCATTAGCAAGCTGAAAGTACCTGCTTCTCAAGTTGAAGCTTATTATATAAAGCGGCAACCTGCTTCTCCTTTTCCTCCAGTTTTTTTCCAAGCTGTTCATTTGCAGCTTCTAATTTTGGGTACTTGTCAAGCAGCTCTTCACGATGTCTAGACAAGAAACTGACTTTTTCTGAAAGAGCACGGATGCATTTCCGAAACTCAGCAGTACCATCATCTTCATTGTCATTTATAGAACTGCAAAAAATTTAAAAGTGGAAGCAATTAAACTGTTGCCACATAATATTCAACTCAAATGCTAAGAACCCACTTATATCTAAAATAGCATGGCCCACCACGGTTTAGAATTTGGTGGATAAACAAAACCTGAACCTATGCCAATACTAATTGGTTAGCACCACATTTTTAAATTTCAAACTGCAGAAGCCTCCATTATTTAATACTATCTCCTTATTTCTGCTTCAAGCCGCGACCCAAGACACTAAGAATTTGACTGATGATTCAACAATTCAAATGATGCGCTTAACCTAAGTGGTAATACCAGCTTGATATTTATCATGTATTACTATCAGCATATGATTAAAATTCAACAGAAAATCAGTAAACCAGCCACCAAAAGCTCCCTTCAAAATGAAAAAAATTTCAAAGCAGATCAAGAGAGCAAATATGCATCCAGTCTTAACAAAATTATGAAAACAATGATTCCAGAAGTAAATATAAGAAATTCTAACAAATGTCTTACTTTCCCAGAGATTGAGCTAAAACACGCAAGGAATCAGCAAAACCAGCAACTCCAACCGGCGCACATACACAACCTTTTAGTCTTTCAAAAAGGCCATGCATTTTCACAGCAGATGCACGCAAAGCATTATACTCTGAGGCCCTCCGATCAGCAGCACAAAGATTGGTCTGGGCTTCCTCTCTTGCTTCATGCAAGCAATTCTCCAAGTGAGCACAATTCATCTGTCACAAAGCACCAAAAAAAAAAAAAGGAAGTTATTATAAACATGTGAAATTAAATCCATTAGATCTTTAAAGCATCTCTCAAGGCATCACAATTCACAAATAAATGAAACCAAGCATAATTCAACAAGGAGATTTAATTGATCATATCCAATCAGAATAAAGACTACATCAGATCAAAATAAAGATGTTACAGCTGAATTAAAGGAAACTGCCACGGCAATGATAATATAATGATGTAGAACCCAAAAAAAAAAGTTGAAAAGAAATAAATAAAACTCAAAGCACAAAGCCAAGGGAAAAGTACGAAAGAAGGATAAAACAAAATGAAACAGAGGGGAAAAAGAAGTGGTCTGTGTTCCAATACCTGAGATTCCTCAAGGAGCTTCCGACTCGTTTCTAATTCTCTAGTAAGAACAGCAACATCCTCCATAGCAGCTTTAAGCTTGTTTTCGGTTTCACTCAACTGGTTTGACTTTCCATCCAGTGCTCTTTGCAATTCCAACACAACATCACTAGTTTTAGGCTCAACTGCAGCATCTGAGGGTAAGACATCCTGAGCTTCAGGCATACTTTCAGCTGTAGAACTGTTTGCCAATGACATGCCCAAATGTGCTGCTGACTTATCTTTCCCCTCTTTATCACTAACATGCAGTTCTTCACGATGCAGTTCTGTCATTAGTGAATCCAATTGAGTATTTAGAATTCCAGAAGAATCCATCATATTTTCATCAACCCCTTCTCGACCTTTGCTTGGTTGCCTAGTGAAAAGTCCTAGTTTTGCATCTAAAGAATTAGAAATACAAGAGACTTCATCCATAGGCTCTGAAGTTGATACATAAGGCACATTGGCTTCTCCAGCACCTTGTATTTGGGGTTTGTGGCCATCATCTCTTGCTGCTGGAATGTCAAAATCAGATGCAACATCACTGCTTGAAAGTTTTTTCCCCTGCAGATAATGATCAGACAATCTCTGTTCTAATTCTTGAATGCGTTTCTCATATGACAAACACTGCTGCTGCTTTGCTTTAAGCATAGATTGGAGATGCTTCCCATACTCATCTTTCAACTGCAAGGCTTCAGCTGTCTTCTCTGCAGCATTCCTCAACAAACTATCCACTTTACTATCATCCAGTAACTCATATTCAACTTCAAGACTGAGGGAACATATGAGTGCTTTGGCAGAGGCAAGTTCAGCTTTCAATTTTGCATTCTCAACTTCCATCTTGCTAGTTCCAGCTATCTCTACCAACTCACAACCTTCAAGGAGCTCAGAATCATCTTTCTCAAGCACATCTAAAACAATCTCTTCTGCCTCAGCCGAATGAGAACTCTCATTAGACATGGAAGATGAACTTTTCAAGCTTGTATGCCTCTCGCTCTTTAAGGGAAACCCTGCCAAATGCTCAGGAGCATAACGATCCAGGTCGGAGATGTCAATATCAAGTAATTTTGTGTCAAAAGGAGCTATATTGACATCGCACTGACTAGGAGTATCGTACAAACCCATGCCTGCTAATATATCCCTGGGTATATATAAACTATGTGCTTTTAGAAACTCTTCTCGTCTCCTGACCTCAACCTCCCTCTTGGTAGCAAGCTTTTCAGCCAATTGTCCAGCCATGCCCATGTAAAGTTTCATGGAAGCCTTCCTCCTCACAACTTCTGCAAGACAAGCTCTATAAGCAGGACCAATCCCACGAACCAGCTTCAAGTCGGTAAATATATCATCCTGACGCATCATCGCCTCTCTAAAAACTGGAAATTGTAACTTAGCATCTTTAATTATATAAGAAACATATGTAATCTTCTGCATATAGTTGTGCACAAACATGTTCATCTCATTCTTCTTATCTCTGCAAAACTCAAGCAGCTTGGTAATCGAACGACCACAAGCTTCCATCTTAGGCAAATGATTTTTGTCATGGACATCATACATGGGACCCAGGGCTGAAACAGCATCATGAGGGCGAAGTGAGGAGGACAACTGGCAGGAGAGACAATCATCCACAAGCTTCTTTACTGTGTTTACATCTTTGCTGCATGAATACAAAACAATCTCATAAGTCAATTTAAC
This sequence comes from Mallotus repandus, assembly GCA_949671775.1. Taxonomy (NCBI): domain Eukaryota; kingdom Viridiplantae; phylum Streptophyta; class Magnoliopsida; order Malpighiales; family Euphorbiaceae; genus Mallotus; species Mallotus repandus. The sequence continues at coordinate 7,693 of CATIWM010170452.1, forward strand.
TGGCAATGTGCTGCAACAAAAATACAAGAGCAGAAAAAACAATTGAATACAAAATGAAGCACAAACCCTAAGGTGCAATAGCAGATAAATGGGAATAGTGATGTTTCACAATCTTCTGCAATTATAGAGGGATAGACTTAAAGACTTCAATGCTGAGCATGCTTTCAAACCTCCTTTAAAAACTTTTGATGACTTATTATCATGTTTGCTTCAATTTTTCAATATGTGCACCCACTTGAAACAGAACATAATAAGGAATCACAAAATCTGAACTTCCCCATGATAAACAAAGCCCAGTAACAATTAAGTATTCATCATGCACTCAAGGTATTATGTGCACAAAAACAAGAAAAAGATAAATTCAAAACAGTCTAGTGTAAAATGAAATAACAAGAAAATGCTAAAGAAAATCTTTTGTCAAGAAGACAAATTCTTATATAGAAAAGACTAGCAAGAGGATTAGGAATAAAAATGGAGGTAGAAGTACCTTACTATGCTTTATAAATAAAATCACCAACATGGTAAAGTCACTACATAATTTACTCAAATTAACAAAATGGGTCTTGGTGCAGAGTAGAACTTGAATGACGAGCCAAAACTATTGTTCTAACCAGGCTAAGTTTCCCTACAACCAACTCCTTTCTTTTTCTCATTAAGACCCTCAAAAAAAAAAACTATGGCCTGTGTCAAACAGTCTTAACTAATTTTCACTAATATAACAAGTGTCTAACAAAGTACAAATCACTAAATTCATAGTATTTGGTGGGATTCCTATGACTTTACACACAACATAATTTTTTTTATTTGGTAAGTCAAGCAAGAAGCATCAAAATCTTAAAACACAACACGTATGATAAAGCAAGATAAGTAAGAATCCAGTAAACATTATCAAATATGTTAAATATGTTCATCAAAAGAAGAAAAAAAATTGAAATCAATGCTGAGATAAAACTTCATAACAGTGAAGAAAGTTCTTATATAGAATCTACAAGAAAAACATCATAACAAATTCTAGGCAATCTAATGATACTAAACTAATAATAAGTATTTCCAAAGATCAGCTTACTGCATTAAAAAAAAAAATGATAAGCAAACATGGAAATCTTTGAGAGAAAATTAAGAAAGATCAAAAACTATGAATTAAAATTTTTGAATTAATTCAAATGATTAGGAAAAAAATCAGCCAACCTTAATGACTGCATTATACTCTTTTGTTCATTGATGAAATGTTGATGCTCCTTGATTGTTAGCTCTAACTTCTTGATAGGGAAGGAAGCCTGGGAAGTTAACTCCTCAACCTTGCGTTTCACATCACCAAACATCTGCTTAAATTCTGAAACCTTCTTTTCAAATTGCCTGTGGGAGTTGCTACAATTCTCCACAGCCTTTCTCAAATTCTCTTCCTTCACAAAATCCACTAAAAATGTGCGTGTGGTGGTCTGTAAAGTTGGATGAAGTTTAATAGACCTCAATTTTTCTAAATCCCTCCTGTAATTCGTTAAGAGATCACAATGCATCCTGTGCTGTTGTGTAAAGCGCTTCATGAACTCTGAGTAATTCTGACTAATGATCCTATAATATTGATCCAAATTAACCCTAGCTACATCCACTGCTCTCTCCTGAACCTTTTGCTCTCTCAAGAACCTCTCACAGTGCGCATAATTTGCATGGGTTCTACTATATATTGCATGGCCCCGATGGTAATGGTACCTGAATTGCCTCTCATAGGATGGCAAAGCCTTCAAAGCTGGGTCCAAGGCATCATCTAAGGGGTGGGGATCATTTGGACATCCTGGTGTTGGAGGATCCGCAACTTCAAGAACAGCAATTTGTTCTGGTACAGGGGGCAGAGAAGTGCTCTGGAGCCTACCTTTATTAAAAATAAACACTTCTCGATCACTAGATGGAAGCTTATAAGCAGAAAGTGGCCGCTGGGATTCAAGTTTCATGTCCAAACACAGAACAAGTTGCTCATTAAAATTAATCCCAGAGACGGATTCAATATACCTCATAACTGCCTCCACAGAGGTTGTTTCATCGCATTCAAGTTCATAGGAGTGGCCATTTTCAGCTATATGGACCAGAAGCTTACCCTCATGAACTGAACCTTCAATGATGCTTGAACTCATCTTATCCTTAGAAAAGCAAAATTGCCAACCACAGAATTGAAGCTGACAATAAATTACCAATATTATAGAAAACTTCTGGGCTAAACCAATAAATAATGTCCAATCTAGCCCCAAGGATATAGATGAAACAATTCAACACAATTTGTATTGAAGCCGATGGGAAAGATTACCTTTTTTAGAGCTTTAACCTTGATATTCACCACCCCCTACAGAAATCCGCCAAAACAACCAACTTTCCCTAAACCCACCAAGAATTGAATCAACAAAACACCAGTTGCTATTGAATCAACAAAACACCAGTTGCTATCACTTGACCATGAGAATCTGCAGAAAACAGCCCAATCACAAAAACACCCACCAAAGATATATCCAAAAAGTTTCCAACTTCGTACACAAATCCTCCACAAAACCCCAACTCAGCAAATACCCGCCTTTCGATTCCTCTAAAAAAACCAATTCAGAACAGACCCACCAACAATTATGTCAATAAAACTCTAAAGCAACACCGACCCACCATCAAAATC